>JAJOZX010000299.1:867500-1172500 GCA_023014485.1 Bathynomus jamesi
ATGAACGACCATGATAGGATCCCACAGGAGGATTTTTTTTCTCGTGAAAGAAGGCAAGGATAATGTTTTTTTTTTTTTGAAAGGTGAAGACGAATCTTTTTTTTTATTTAATTATTTTTTTTATTTTTTTAAAATTTAATTTTTTTTTAATTTAATTTTTTTGTGATGGAGGGGGCGCCGCGAGGGGCCCCCTCAAGGGACAAATGCCCTTCATTAAGGCGGTGAGATCCCATAAATGGGGTGAGGAACTTAAGGAAAGGGGTCCCTCATAACGGAGGCGAAGGCCTCCAGGGGCAGGATTCAAAGCACTCCAAATTCCTCGTCCGAAATGCCATCATACTACTAGGGCCTAAAATCCATGGAATACTATACCACAATGGACAGAAAATTCAGAAATTCTAAAGCAAAAGATTTAGGAGTTGTAATGACTGATGATGCGAAATTTGAAACACAAAATAAGATAGCAGTAAACACAGCAAAAAGAATAACTGGGCAGATACTGAGGTTCTATTACCTATAAACTCTCCAAATGGCTTGTCAAAGTCTTGTCCCCCATTCTCGGAACTATCTCTGATTCACATGTGAAAAATTCCATGGATCTTACTGAAAAACTGAATAATATACGCACTGAAACCAACGATAGATTGATCAGTTTTGACGTTTGTTCATTGTTTACAAAAGTGCCGATTGACGATCTGCTTGACTTTCTCTCCCGAGAATTACATAAGTATTGTAACAGGGTACATGTTGTGATGTTTGGATGATCCGTTGGGTGGTTGGTTGTATGGTATGTGATACGTGGCTGAATTTCGTGCGTGCTTGGACTTTTGAATTTTGGTTGCTTGAAAGCGGACAGCTGGTCTTGAACTGGAAATTTTGGTGATTAAAGCGTGTAAAATTTAAAATAAGAAACAAATATTATCGAAGGTTTCCCTGGAAAGGAATTTTTGTATTAGATTTGGTTGGAGACACAGCATACTGTAACACCAGGAATATAAGAATTGTCCTCTGCAAAAGAGGAGACGGAGTTGGGAGCCAGACCTCGCAACTTCTTGCAAGCTCTCTAAATAAACCCCTATTTTAACAAGTGCCAGTTATTTAAATATTTAATATTGTAGGTTTAAGTTTAAGTTTAGGTTAAGCTTACGTTAAGTTTACGTTTAGGTTAAGTTAAGTTTAAGTTAAGTTTAGGTTAAGGTAATGATAACTTGTGTAGGCAGCCTGATTTGCTTTGTATTTATTAATATATAGTTTTGTAATTTAATGTTTTAGTGTTCCTGGCTGGGACGGCCTCGCGCTGTAAAGGGGACATATATATTCGTTCGTGGAATCCTGGTCACGGTAACAGTATGACCTGCCACTACCTGCACACATCGTTTTGGAACTCATTAAACTTTGCATCAAAGACTGTAAATTCACTTTCAATAGCGAGTATTATCAACAGCTTTTGGGATGGCCATGGGTAATCCCTTGTCGCCCCTCCTCACCAATATTTATATGGAGTTTTTCGAAATTACTAACATTCTGAGAATCCTGGGGGTTGGCATCCCATGGTTGCGGTACGTCGACGATATTTTGTGTATTTGGCCCATGACCTAGATGACTTCCTCCTTCAGTTAAATAATCAAGTCCCCTCCATTAAGTTTACTTTAGAAGTGGAACAAACAACTCAATCCCGTTTTTGGATGTGCGTTTACATTGGGAAAGCCTAGGTTTTAAGTGTAGTATTTATCGGAAAAAACAAACAATTTGTCCTACGTACACTTTCACTCCGGACATAACACCCCCATCAAGAAAGCCATATTTTCTTCAATGTTTCTCCGCGCTCTTAGGATCGCCAATCCAGAATACATGGATGCCGAATTAGAAAAATGAACAGTATTGGAAGTGATTTGTGTTACCCACCTGCGTTTTCGGAATCTTGTCTTAACAAGGCAAAACGAACTTTCTATCGTGTGAATAATAACCCTCGCACTTTGTCGAAGAATATTTTAGTACTTCCATTTTTCCCAGGCTTTTTAGGCATTGCTAATGTACTTAAACTTTTGAATATTAATGTAGTATTTTCGAATGACAATATTGTGAAAAATATCATAGTGAAAAGTAACCCTACCAATAATTCAGGCATTATCTATAATTGGTTGTAAACAATGTGATTCCTTTTACATTGGACAGACGGGAAAGGATTTGCACACGCGTGTAAAACAGCATCAATATTCCGTTAGAACGGGACAGTCGTTCAGCGCCCTTTTCGTCCATAGTCAGAGTTATCCCACTGTATTAATTATAATAATGCTTCAATTTTGTTTCACTCAAGCAACATTGTTAATAGAAATATTCTTGAGTCTGCCATTATTCAACTTACAAATAATTTTAACATTAGCCAGGGCATTTTTTAGCTTGATCCTGTTGTTTTGAAATCGTTCAGAACGGATTTAGACAAGAGGGGCAAAGTGCTAAAACTCTGGTAGTTTTTCTTTATAAATTTGTATGCTCCTCCTACAATTTTTATTTTTCTATTTTTATTTTTTGTGACCAATATATAGTCTCGAACTTGTTATTTATTTCAGTGTTCCTGAGGATGTCATTAGACGAAAGCGCTTAAGCACCATTCTGTGTTTCCTTTTTCCTTCGTGGTTATTTTCATCATATATATATATATATATACATATACACATTTTAACTGCAAACAACACAGTATAATTAATGTAAAGAACGACGCTGGTGTAGAAGAGCACAAGATGAGGAGGGAGAACGAACAAATGAATATATATATATATATGCGCGATGAATTTTACAATTAAACACGTGAAATGAATGAATGATGCAAACCCAGAAGGAAAAAGAAATTAAGCTTATCAACATCAACATACCGTTAACAGTATATAATATATACACACATACACACACGCAAATATATATATATATATATATATATATATATATTATATATATGCAAACCCAGAAGGAAAAAGAAAAATGATTCCAAGTCCTTTCGTGTATTCAGAAGCACACCTCGTCAGGAAATGTCCCTGACGAGGTGTACTTCTGAATACACGAAAGGCCTTGGAATCATGTGTATGTGTGTAACTGTGTATATATTATATACTATTAACGGTATGTTGATATTGATAAGCTTAAGTGATTTAGTATAGATACATAAAATAGTTTAATATTCTTTAAGCTCATAGGCGCTGATCCTCTTATGAAATGAAGTCTCTGATGAAGGCAGGCGAGCCGGGACGCAGCTCTGCGGGCGGGTGGCGGAGGACATGATTATGACAGATTACCGAGAGGATATATCACTTAAATTTTTTCCTTTCCTCCTGAACTCTATTTACCCTTAGGTTAGGTTGGGCAAGGTTTACCTAACTTATCCTCTGTCTGAAATACATCTCGTCAGCGAATGTATGATTTTTAATTTTTTTATTTTTTTCTGGTTTGTTTTTTATTCGTGTTTGCTTTTGTTTGTTTTTGTTTGTTTTTGTTTTTGTTTGTTTTTAAACCTACAAATACCTCTCATAAAAGTCCGTGACGTCATCATGCCAAAATGTAACTCATAAACGGACGTGAGGAACTCGAGGGGAAAATTCTCAAATTGATCCATTTCATTTCTCCTCAGATGCACATATACTACTACTGGACCTTTTCACCTTTCATTACCAGTTCTGTAGTATGTTAGTCAATAAGTCAGATATTTTATCTGTCATCAGTTGTGCCTCTGTCTCATGGTCATACCATGTATTTCAAACATAGATGGTTCATGCCTGTCGTCCCTTGTTTATTCATTGGCGCTATACAGATTTCGATGTGATCTTTTCCTTCAAAATGTATACGGACCCACTTTTTAAATCCTGTCCTCTCTATGGTCGAGGGGATCTTGCTTTAGATTTCAATGTGGTTGGTAACGATAGCCTGTATGCGAAATGCCCGATATTTTATAACACGCTGAAGGTTCAAATGAGGCCCAAAAATGCTGTAGGAATGCGTTTTGCAGCAGCAATTTTTCAAAATGTTCTGGGGGAGGTCCCCCAGACCCTACGCTTTTGCTGCCTGTTTTGCCTTGCGTTTCCCTTTTTGTTGCCTTAGACGATCCCCCATAGCCGGATTATCAAGGGGGCACAGTGCTTACTGTGCCCAGGGCCTACGAAGGTTTTAGGGCCTACGAAATTTGGGAAATGTGTGTTTTCACTGTGGTATGGCCTATGAAGTTTTATAGGCGAGCAGAATAAATGAAACAATTCCATAAAGTTTGACAAGAGAGAAATAGATTATAGACATAAGACTAAGTGATTATAGACATTAATTTAGTATCTATTTGCTTAGTGCTTAGACACCCGCTACACCTGACTGGCCTGAAACCAACTAAGATCTAATAAAAATCACAAAGGAGTAAATAATCACAAATGAATAAATAAACTCCACTTTAAGTTTATTTTCATAATGATAACCGAATATATTTGTTAGATATAACATGCAAAAACTGTAATAAAACAGTCAGACTAACCTCAAATTATGGAGCTACTTCGTAGCTTCTCAGCCTGTGTCAACAAACCCATTAGTTGCTGTGTTATCCACAGGTGGCAGCAGAGCCGGATTTAGACGTGTGGAGGCCCTGGGCAGCCTCCATGTGGAGGCCCCCCTACCTTAGGGGAAGACATAATTGAAGTCATCCATAAGATTCATAATATAATTAACATACAGTACATACACTTTCAAAACATCGTGCACTCTTGTGTCTGTCCATTCCACTCATTTCTGCAAAAAATGAAAGCCTCGGGTTACTCGGGTATTCCATTATAGTGAGAGTAGGCCTAAAAGAGTAATAAAAACAAAATAATAATCAGTACACAACAAATAGTAATTGGTAAAAGTTTATGTACTACAGTGGTATTGGATGCGCGTGTTTTTTTGTTGATCATCTATCGGGTTTTTCTAGTTTCGGGTTTTTTCTATTTTGATAATGGCTTGTCAATATGTGGAGGCCCCCAAGATGTGGAGGCCCATGGGCAGCTGCCCACTTTGCCCACTCCTAAATCCGGCCCTGGGTGGCAGCACGCACGGAGCTGGCGCGATGCTTATGTTTTGTTTTATAATTAATTTAGTTAGCTATAGTGCTAAGAGAACAAGCACATTCACAAAGGAACAGTTTGGGTCTAAGTTAAAATAAGGCATATAAATAAACAGTGCATCGGCAAATTTAGAAGCCTACGATGGAAAAGTGCCCAGAGCCTAAGAAACCTTTAATCTGGCCCTGCGCCCCCCTGACGAAAATCCTGGATCCGCCAATGGTAATGGGTATCAATCGACAAGAAATTTAATGAGGAAAAAATCTTCTATGGGGCATAGCCTCATAGGCTAAGAAATGAGTAGTTTATCTAGGAAACGCCAAAAACTACTGTAATAACGTGGGTTTTAGACCCAGTAAGACTTAGGTTAGGTTATCCTCTAAGTTAAACATAAACAATTTCAGGTAGTTTAGGGTTTCAGGGTTATCGATGTAGGCCGATGTTTTAGAGACTAAGCTGACTTTAACTTATCTGTAACAAACAATCGATCCAACCATACCCAACTTAAACCTAACAATATACACAGACAATTCACCCCAAACTAATCATAATTACTAGACGACTTAATACTACAGCTTTCAACACAAATATAATACTTTAGTCACCATTAGTGGTCTTAAATTAGACACAGTATATAGTCACATGGGAGCGAGTGGCAAAGACAGAAAAGAAGCATGTTGCTTAAATCTACAAAGACTGATTCTGATTTATTTCCAGTCGGTGTTACCAGCTTAATTAACATTTAGTGAACTTTTTCATTCGGTGATATTTTGACTATAATATATACATGTATACTATGTATATATATCCTCACCTAAGAATTTTTGAAACCCCAAACCACCCTACAATTCGGGCCTCGCTAGTACATTTAAACTCAAGTAATTAAAATGATACATTCAATATCATAAGATAAGGCCTTTAACTAATATATACTTGAAACCCAAAGGCACTGGTTAAATAGGAAACTAATTATAAAGCTTTAAAAACACGCAAAAATCGCTATTTTTTCCACTCCTTTTGTTGGTCCGCGATCGAAGGTTTGATGTCGTAATTGGTCTAGAGGTGTAATCAATGAACGATCCATTTTTCTTTGTTACTGCTGTACGTTGTCACGATGTTACAAGATCGTAGTTGGAGTGGGTCGGGCTACATGTTTTAACTCGTGAGCAGCCGTAAGCATAAAGGCTCTGCAATCCATCAACCATTGCCCTCGAGGCATGCACCTGCTGGGTTGACTCACTATCATGCTAGCGCTGGTTGGATGGTGTAGATCACTGGTTCCCAACCGGTGGGCCATGGCCCATTTGTTTGTCTTTTAGCATCATGTTAATAAATGTTAATAACAAAAATTTGCTTATTAAACCTTATATAAACATGATACCAGCTTAGCAACATGGGAGGTGGGCCACGAGTTATTCGAATCGGCTCCAGTGGGCCACGAGTTATTCGAATCGGCTCCAGTGGGCCATCGCTTCAAAAAGGTTGGGAACCACTGGACTGTAGATTGTAGAAATATAGGGTGTCCATAAATGATTACCCTGATTAAAGCATGCTATAACTTTTAAATAAGCACTCGTATTCAAACACAGTTTTAATCATAAGTAGTTAAACATATAAAGTTTTGATACATAGTTAATGAACTTAATAAACTTCCACATGTGCACCCCTAGTGGCACGTAAAATGTCTAAACGGTATTCACACTTACGCATGTAACTTCAAACGTTTGTGTAACACCTTGTGCACCGTAGACTTCGGTATCTTTAGTTGGCATGAAGCTTGTCTCACCGATTTCCTTGGTGACCGTGTGAAAGCAGTTTGAATGTTTTCCACCGTCCCATCGGAAACTGATGGTCTACCACTGCTCTTTCCCTTTTCCACGTTTCCAGTTTCCAAGAATTTTTTCATCCACGACTTAATTAACTTCACATCAGGTGGATTCTTTCCATACTTTGTTTTAAACCTTCGCTGAACACTGACAGGAGATTTTGTTTCTGCAAGCCAACACAACACATTGTGCCTTCTCTGTCACAGACGCCATCTTAACTGAACAGCTACTACAGCGCTCCTAGCGGCGAATGCGGTAGACGAAACACACCAGCACAGAAACTCTATGCGTGTACGAGATCACCTGTAGAAAGAAAACGGATGTAAGATTCGTCATTGAAACATGAGAGCATACTGTTTTCAGGGTAAAAATTTATGGACACCCTGTATGTTCTTACGTGAAAATACATAGGCAGAAAAATATGCAGTAAATTAGTTGACAAGAGACACTTCCTCAGAAAATACGTGCGGCCGTAAATATTTTCGTGCTGCTGATAACAGTACACCTATTAGTTTTGCGATTTTTACCTTTCGTTTTGAAATTAAAATACTTTTTTCTTTCAGGTTTGAATCAAAAGGTTATGTCTTATACAAAATTGCATCGTACTTCACAGATTACATTTTTATCAAGAGAAACTCATCCTACTTCGAAAATAATCATGAACGATTGTTCGGAAGATAAATGAACTTATTTTCATCCATTATTCTTTGTTCATATTGCAAGCTATTTGAAACAAAGTTGGATCAATTGCACACAATTTACAGTACATCGAGATTGTTTATCTTGATTTGTAGACAGTTTTTCAGTGAAAATCTATTGAGTAAAAGTTTGAAATAACTTTAAAGATAACACCTTTATCTAATTTGTATCCTCGTGCCCTCTGAAGGTTAAAAATTATAGTGAACTATTAAAAAATAACACGGAACTTTCAAAATACTATTTATAAAATTAATTGTAACATTTGCATATTTTTTATAATTTCGCCACTCTTTTTTTTACTTTTATAAGCAGTTTCTCGAGCATACCTCAAGTGAATGTTTAGAATTTTTAAAACACATGAGGTTATACAAAATACAAATGCAAGATTGAAATTATTGCACGATGCTTTTTATATTAAAACAGATCCGATGAAATATAGCAAATGTAGCATGTAGAAATGTAGGCAATGTAATGTATATATGTTTGACTTCACCTAAAAACCAAACTTTCATTCCAGTCAATACTGTGACTATGACTATGTATTGTACACGGTGATCCGTTTGGTTATGGATTAAATAAAATTGATGTGAAATGGAGACAGTAAAATTGTATAGTTTAATATTTGGCAAACAATGCCCACAAACCTAATTAGTCTTCAACGTGACCCCCCCTTCCGGACACGACAGAAGCCATAACGAGAGGCTAATTCTTACGACCACCTGCATGTGGTTTAGTAATAGACCGTTTCTTCAAGTGTGCGGTACCACTGCACTATGGAGTCGTATTTAGGAGCTTTTCGAACACCATACACACGGCGAAACTCACGCTGTATCGCTGTCACACTCTCAAACTGAGCAAACCAAATGACACACTTCGCACGTTGTTGTGCATTCGCCACCATCTTCAAAACTGGCATATGTCCAATAAGTCTGACAGCAGATGACGCTCGTACGTCTGGCAGCGGATGGCATAGCCTATTACAAACTCCCACATTTTATGACCACACGTGCAACAGATGAGCGCTGTATCACTTCTCGGTAGATTTTCACAGCGTTTTTATTTTATCCATACCCAAACGGATCACCCTGTATAATTAAAGAGAACACTATATTTTCTTTTATTTTTAGCATCGTATATTTGTTTTTTTAATCTAACCTTCAGGTCTGTGTACTGTAGCTCCCCTTCCAAAAGTAAAAAATATAACGTAAAGCTGAAAATCTCTGTTGGTAGAATTTTTCACGGCGTACAACATGAAGAGTCCTGCACTACCTGATTTATTGTAACTTGTGATCCGTTGCTTGAAGCGAAATGCGGTTTTCACAGAAATGTTCAGAAATATAGTGAGAGTGCAGATTTGGCGCCTCGAACGCAATCTTCTCGGAGTAGCACGGAACTCGTGTGTCAGCGTTGCAAGAATAAGCACTTGAGGACCGCTGAGAAACATGAGCAGTCGTAAATATTCATTCAGATGTACTTTTAATTAAAATTAATACACAATCAGCTTATTCTCTCTATATACTTAGTATTTTTATCAACCGCAAAAACCACAACTAAAAGGAACAGATAGCAGGCAGTAGTGTACAATAAAGAATAGTATTTCATACATGGGCAAAAATGAAACGTCTGACAACACAACCTAACAATTATAGTACTACAATTGAAGTAATGGAAGATTACATTAGCTGTTCATAATAGTTTTAGAATTGCAAAATATGTGAATTTCACACGGAGCCTAGTTGCGGCAGGCATTTCCTCTACATCTTCCGCACATGGCCAAACACAGAAGCCCTGCTGGTCTGCATTTACATCCCACACAGTAGTCACCAGTAGTATAGCCGCAAAAGGTTAGAGTGCAAGAATGTTGCAAGTGATTACGTAATGTTGCAAAGGGGGTGGGGGTTGTTGCAAAGGGGGGTGGGGTGCTGCAAAAAAATTAACAAAAAGGAAAAAAAAAGGAAAAAAAGAAAAAAAAAGAAAAAAGAGTACTGCCCTTTGTTGCCAACTGGGGTTGCAAGGGGCATGCAACTTGGAGGCGGAGTTCTCCCCCAAGCTATTCCCCCCAAAGGGCCAGAAAGGAGAGAAAGGAGGAGAGGTGTTCACCTGGCAGGAGCCAAGTGCATATTAAGACTTCAGCCGAGTAGGCGTTGTTTTATAGGCTCCTAATCAGCCAGTTGGCTGAGCCAAGGGGGGGGGGGGTACACCTGAAGGAGAGAGAGAGAGAGTAGTTGCCTTTGATTGCAAGGCATGCAACTTGGAGGCGGAGTTCTCCCCCAAGCTATTTTCGTTTACCTAACCTAAGAGGCCTCTAAGGGGTTTTCCCAAAGGGCCAGAAAGAGAAGGACCAGAGGTCCTTGCTCGGCTGGGAGCCGAGCTTGTAATGACTCCGTCACTCGTCTCTCGGTCTTTTATAAACCTCTATTCTGGTTGAGTTGCCAGATAGCGCCATGTATTCAGTTGCCAGATAGCGCCATGTGTTCCAGATAGCAAAAACCAATATTAATCATCCATTTAAATAGTGTACCACAATATATATTTATATGACGGTAGATGAATCCAATTAAATTCTGTTTATTAAAATAATAATTTTTACACACTTAATCTTTATTATAAATATTTAAGTCACGAATAACGAAACGAAATGAAAATTTACGAAACACACGAGCCTCATTCCCCCCAATCCCCTGCGAAGAAAATTGAAAAAAAAAACGAAATCTAAAGCAATTAATCAATTGAAATTAACCAAAACACAATCCGCTATAACGGGGTCGGACGACTAATGACATCTTTATATTTTCGAAGAACACCTGCTGGTTGAGAGACCTTCCCCCCAATCCCTGATAAGTCTCACTTCACTCCAAATGAAAAGAAAATTTACGGAAAAAATCAAAACACACGATTGTCATTCCCCAAACCCGTATATATATATATATATATATATATATATTAGTGATGTAGCGGATATCATTTTTTTCACATCCGCGGATGCGGATGCGGATGCAGATGTTTGATTTCAACATCCGCGGATGCGGATGCGGATGTCTACATTTTCGTTATTTTTTAGGATATATTCGAGATTTGTTGTGTTTAACGTATATAATAAGTTATTATATAGAGAGAGCTGTAGCTATAATGTAGTATAATTGATTAATTGTACAATAATTGCTGTACTTTTCCCTGAACATATAAAATAATAGCAAGCATCTAACTAATATAGAAATCAATTAGTGAATTCGTCTGCAAATAAATTCGTTATATTTTGTTGAGTTTCAGCCACAGTTAGAAACCATAATTGTGTTACCCGACCTCTTTCCCCAACCTCCACCCTTATAGAAAGAGATCTTTAATTAGCTTGATAACTATTTATATTAAGTTTAAAGTTTTATTAGGCATATTTATAAATGAGTAATTAAAATAAAGTAAAGTAAGATGTTCATCGTTTAATATTCAAACTTAATTATAGGAAGGTTATGCTTAAGGAACATTAATTTTTCTGCCTTTTCTGCTGCCAGTCTGTTTCTCTTTTCATCATATATTAATCCAGCACTGCTAAATAATCTCTCGCTTGGCACGCTTGTTGGAGGACGTGCTAAATGTTTCCTTGCAAGTTTACTCAAGTATGGATAGATATTCTGCGTATTTTTCCACCAACTAATAGGATTGTCACGTGCAGCCAGGCGTTTTTCTTGGTGATAGCTCTCGATCATTTTTACTACATCTTTTGACATCGCGTAGGTCTCGTCATTGCTGCTTGACTCAAGAAACTGAGAGAGAGATTCTGTGATAGATTTGCTTGTTGAAGGTGTTGGTTCTGTCACTGAAACTTTTATTCTTTTGGTGGGTGGCGAAGCGACAGATTCAAGAGATTGAAGCTCTTCAACTGCTTTGCCAAGTGATGATTTAACTCGTTCTAATGTACTAGGTGAAAATAACTTAGCTTTGTAACGTGGGTCTAAGTAGGTTGAAAGAGAGTAACTTCATACAAGAACAGCCTCTCGTCTTGTCGCTTGCATCACTTTTGCGCACAATGAACTAGTTCTATTATTATAGTAGAATTTGATAATTTCCGCTTATTAATGACGTTTTATCTCAACGGTCCACATCCGCACGACATCCGCAGTCCAAAGTGCGGATGCGGGTGCGGATGCGGATGCGAGAAAATGTGCGGATGTTCCGCGGATGCAGATGCGGATGCGGATGTGACCTACATCACTAATATATATAATAAACGAATAAACAACTCGTGCACACACACACACACACACACACACACACACACACACACACACGCACACGAGGAAAGGCAGAAATTAGGTCATTTCGAATCGTCCCCCTAGAGACCTTTTTCTGACCGAGAGTCAACCTTTCTTCGTCTACTTGAACAAAAACCACCTTTCACAACAATTCTTATTATTATCATTATTATTATTATTTCTACAATGAAAATATTTTATATTTACGCGTAATTTGTATGGTGTCATATTCTTATAACTACATCTTAACTGCTTAAATCTTTGATTTTTAATATTTAGTGTTAGAAGTGAAAATTTAGCACAATTCATACTAGACCTCGATTGCTCACTATTTCATCGAGATAATTAAAGCTCATATACAGGACCTGCATTGCCTATAAGATCTGCGGGAAACTCTGAGTAAATGGAAATATTATTTTCTCGAAAACTATTGGTGATAGAAAAATTCTGAAACCATATTTGGAATCAGTATCAAAAGTTCCATAAGAAACACCAAATAATTTTCAAGAAATGTTGTCTCCTAGTGTAATTTCTCGCCGAATTGGAAAGGTTTTCACTCCGGCTTAGACCCACAGTTTAACGTGGATTCAGAAATACATCTCGTCGATTGCTCACTATTTCATCGAGATAATTAAAGCTCATATACAGGACCTGCATTGTCTATAAGATCTGCGGGAAACTGAGTAAATGGAAATATTATTTTCTCGAAAACTATGGGTGATAGAAAAATTCTGAAACCATATTTGGAATCAGTATCAAAAGTTCTATAAGAAACACCAAATAATTTTCAAGAAATGGTGTCCCCTAGTGTAATTTCTCGCCGAATTGGAAAGGTTTTCACTCCGCCTTAGACCCACAGTTTAACGTGGAAACCGAATGCTCTTTTAGAAATATAATTAGGATATATTTCTTTATTATAAAGTCCTCTCGATTACATTAGTGACTAATGATCCGGGAATAGTGGGGGAAAAATATTGACATGGTAAAGACAGCAAGGAGTAATACGAGCATTAAATCTATTGGAGAAAATATAAAGATGCCATTACTCGTCCGGACCCGTTATAGCGGATTGGTACACGTCATAGCTCCACTCAGCTACACTGGCAGCCAATCACTACGAACATCTAGTCTTTTGGGGCGGAGCTTGGCGATTGTGCATATAAAAGGGGATATTTTTCAGTTGGGAGTAACAGTAGCTATTTTCGCGTCAGTGAATAATCATTCCCTCCACCATGGACCTGTACGTCTCCCCGGATTTGTATGAAGAAAGTGACACTCCAGCATTAACGGCAATTAGTCTTTTTAATGCGATTGACCGTGATGAATTATTTCCAACGCAAACCGTTGAAGATATTTGCAGTGACGCTCCTTACAATCCGACGCAAGGGACTACCATAGAAATGTAAGTGTCTATAAATCGATTTATATATATGGAGAGTTGTAGTATCTCGTCAAATACTTCATTTAGATACTCGCCAAAAATCGAAATTTTTTTATGGCAATCAATGTTATTTGGTTTTACCTCTTATCCCCATTATGCTAAAATCGAAATTTTTTATGGCAATCAATGTTATTCCTCTTAAATGAACCAAAGATATCTTCACATAATGGGGATCTGCCTGTATACTCTGTATATGTTTTAAAAGAATGAACATTATTCCTTTAAGGTCCGATGAGGATTTGACACGTGTTATACAATCTTTTGAAGAATCTCGTGTCATGAATACGGAGGATATACTGATCAGTCAGCAATGTCACACCGAAATAATGTAAGTGTTTTTCGATCTTTTTGGGGTAAGAAGACAATATATTTTCATAAATTTATTAAATGAAAGAAATCAGTACAATAACCAACTACAGAATATACCGTGACAAATATACGAACAAAAACATTATACTATACAACGAGTACGTACAATTGGAAAACGGATTTTTATCTGTCTGCATACCATTTCATCGTTTCGGCGAGTGTGACACGGGTCAAATAAATTTAAAAAATTTATAAATTCTTTATCACATGACATATCCGTGAGAAATGAGACGCAGTACATTCCGCAAACATTACTAAAATATCCTTGTATACGAAATGGGTTCCATACAACTTCGGGAATATGTAACTGAGCGAGAAATTTTACAATAATAGGGTCACTCCAGGGTTGAGTACCGAGTGAATCAAAATAGTACAGGCGCTGTCTATTTTTAAAATAGACAGCGATCCAATGAATCCCTTCATTACCGATGACATCTGTGTTCACAATAAGACTACCGCATTCTCGCGTACTTGGCAAACTCAATGTTTCATTCTTCGCAAACACGCCGATAAATTTGGAACATGTGACTCGTTCCATTACTTTCTGAAGTGTAGTAGCATCCATTTTAAAAGTCAGTGATAAGGCTCCTAAATCTATCTACTTCTATTAGGGCTTGCGATTCAAGATATACTAGTACACTAATAAGAGCGTCTATAGGCTTGGCGAATTCCAGCCGCACTGAGATGTTTCCGCTCTGCTGTGGGGTTAAATGGGTATTTACGCTAGCAGATAAGTCAGGTGTAATGTCAGACGGATAAAGGTTAAATTGATCAATGAATTCTTCCTGCGTTACCCCATTACCAAGCTCATCACAATCACCTGCAATATGGGTCAGATTACTATAGGCTCTGGCACAAAGAGGTAACACAGCGTCTGCTGAATAGTCCGTACCCATTGTTCCACCCAAAGCAGTGCCATTAACGTATAGTTATATTTTTAAGTCCGAAATTCTCGAATTTAAAGGCACTCTTTTTATATTTTCCATTCACCGAAGCATGGTCCTGCATACCGATTAATATCCTTTTAGGAAGATTTCCCAGGGCAATGTTTTCTATCTGCTTCGATGCCAACCCTGCAGGAACCGTATATAGTTTGATTTGTACTCTGTTAATAGGATATTTCACTGTAGCGTTTAGTAAATTTTTCTCAATTTCTAGTTGTTTTGGTGAACTTAATTTCACACGCCGTACGCGGAGGTATGTGTCCATAATGTGAACCACAACGGGCTTTGCACCCTCCTCTTGATCAGCATCCAGATTTAAGCAGATCTCAGGACTCGTGCGGGTGAGCTTTATTTTCATATCCACCCCGTTGACAAGCAACTTCTCCTGGAAAGTGAAATCTGTGTGCAACCGTCCAAAACACTCGTATATTTTCTTTTTAGAATTTTTAAATTTGTCCTTTATACTACTCTCATCTTTAGTTTGATAATATCCCTCGGCACTTAAAAAGGTAGCCTTCGCTTCTTTGGAAAAGTTGAGGACATTTTCCAGATAGGCTCGTAGATGATAGTACCCCGTGCCTGCCGATATGTTGGTCTGATTTAAATATACGTCACACTGGTTGAATATGGAGTGCAGAAAGTTTGTTTCAGGGTATACAGCATATTTGTCATCGCAGACCGTTCCATCAGAATGGGCTATACGTAGCTTAGCGTACATGTGCACACAGCTTGGATCAAAAAAGTAAGGACCTGAGCTGGGTATCACGAATTCTATAGGTGCACTCGGGGAACTAATTGTGTTTAAAGGGTTAATTGTAATAAAGTCACTGTGCTCAATAGAAACTTGGGTTGGAGGCAGCTCAAAAAGGGACAGCTCCGATTTACAGCATTGTGAACTACATGGGTGGATGAAGCGTGCCATGGCGAAATAGTGACTCCTCTCTCGACAAGTGGTAAACAAACTATGATTCATGAGATCAATGTCCTTAGCTTATATCAGTCAAAAAAGTGGTCAACCATAGGTTTCATTCGCTTACAGCACTTCTTTTTTGATAGCCTTTTACGTTTAATACCACGTGACCCCTTCTTCTTCCGGGGCCCTCTTCTTCTTCCCGCCACCACGCATTTTTCTCTTTGCATCTTTGATGATTTCGTCCCGTGTACGCTTTAAATGTTTTTTTAGAGCTTCTTTAGGTTTAGCCCCGGCCAATATGTCTTCTGCAGTGTTAAGGCCTGATTGTAGCGCTTTCCTTCCAAGGTATCTGGCACCCCTCTTCAGCAAAGGAACAGCCGTACGTAGTATGGATGAAAAAATGGATCCAAGTCCACTACCGCGCTGGTATCTCACCCCTCGATAGACGGTGAAAGGCTTTCTATCCATTATAACTCAGTGCGTCGAAAGTGTAGCTTCACTGTTAAGCTCCCGTTACCGAATGGGAAGTTTTCACCCTCAATCGTTCTTATATATATTGAGATATTGGTTATTAAATTAGTTGCGACATTCACATAATGGGGTCTGTCATATGTAATACTCAAACTCCTTCCTCTATGGTTGGGGATGTGAGCAATGCGCAGCAGGCGTGCCTGGGTATCCCCAACAAACTGGTGCTCCACTATATTACTGTAAATATAGCACATGTCTGGGGACCTTTCAGCCAATTTCTCCATCTTCAATTGATACATTAATCTGGACAAGTCATGCTGTGTCTCGTGAAATGTGTCTCTTTGGAAGGCTGCGCTATATCGGCCATTGGCTAGAATTTGGAACTTTCTATGGTCTTTAATACGTCTGTTAGTCTTTGATTTTAGGATTAGTGTATGTGCAGGGTTTACGATTTCGTATACTAAATCATTCGTAAGGTTTGAGTTTCTTAAACTTACGTTTAAGCCTCTCACAACATCCTCGGCCGAACCATATTGACCCGGTCCTAGTCTTACTTCTGTACTGTAATACCGTGCAATCTTAGTCCGAGCGATACGCATAGTTTCATCCATAGCTACCCCAGCTTTTTCACACTCGTCAATGTCTCTAAGAATCGTAAAAACGGTTTCTTTATGTTCAATATTTAAAAAGATGGTGTCCAGCTGAATTTCGCATATCCCCACCTCATACGAATCACGACCCAATTCACTGTGCTTGTGGAGCTCTGTTACAAAGTCGGCTAGTGTGTTGTTAGGGTGTACAGACAGGGACGAGGAGGACGGGAGTGTGACGTAGAAATGGTTAGGAGCCATGTTGCATACTATTTAAGCTTCATTATTGCATCAGCTTTTATATAGGTGTTGAAGCTTTCTGGGTACCCTAGCCATTTCACCAGGTACATTTTTCTCTTTCCTGAACCTTTGCTTCCTAAAATTTTCTCAATTTTAAACACATTTTTTTCTAAATTAAACGCAACTTTCTGCAATTCCTCGCGGTAAAAACCTCCTAAGGTTTCTTCCCCATTCAAATCTTCAGTGTAATACATCATTATCTCACCTTTAGGTCTCATAGAGTGTGGTGGTGGTGGTGATCCATCTCTTCTCGGGAGCTTACCTCTTTCTAAAACTTCGTTAGGTGTTGTCCCATTCGTGCGATGGTGTGAGCGGTTGTAGGATGATGCTAATGATTCCAGAATGTCTAGAAATCTGTATGTGTTTTTATGTGTAAAATTACGGTGCATGCGTTCCTTTATGGTGCGCTGAACTCTTTCAGCTAAATAAGCCTTATGTATAGAATTGGTTGTGTAATAGCTGATATTAAACTCTGTCAACATGTTCTGAAAAGCACGGCCTATAAATTCCTTCCCCATATCCGTACAAAAATAGCCAGGAACCCTGTTTTCTTTTAACATTAGCGTTTTGGTGGCTTTAGCTACTGTTTCAGGTGATTTATTTTTCAGAGGAACTAGCCACAGATATCTAGAGAATACGTCTATTATGAATAGAATGTAGCAGTAACCATCGTTATACACAGAATATCTTTGCATGTCTGTTAAATCTGCTTGCCAAATAGAATCAATCGAGGAAGCCGTTGTCTTGGCTGTTTTAAACCTTTTTCTCACAGGCTTATGAAGCGTATAAGCGTCTGCTCCCTCAAAAATCTTTCAACATCTTTTTTTCCTACTCCGTAAACACTTCTGTACAGTCTATCTACGCCGCCGTAAGAGGATGGGTTAGAAATGTCATAATAGCGTTTAGTTAATACGTTAGCCATTTGCGTATTTTAGAGGCACGTGGGTAGGGTTGGTTTAACCTCTTCTTGCTCCTCTTCAAAGGTGTTACCGACGCGGGTGACGGCTCCTTCAACTGTGTCACATGCGTTGCATGTTCCAAGTCTTTTAACCTGTTCAGATTTCCTATCAACGTTTTAGGGACATTTATTTGTTGTAGTCTTGCTTTAATATGCTTCCATCCTGATGGTGATGGCCTATCCCACTTTCTCACCAGATCATGGACAATGTCTACGATATTCGATCCCTGTACCTTTGATCCTTCCACAATGAGCTCGCCTGTATCGGTCCATTGTATGGCTGGATCCTCATTCAATAGATTATAAAGACTTAAGCCTTTACTCATCAATGTATGTGGGAGGGTACTTTTTAATACATGTTCGATATGTTGTGTGGCTAATCTTTTTGGTTGGTCAGCTGTATCGTTGGGTACAGATCCTATGTCGCCATGTCCATCGTCCCCCGTGCTGTGCCTAATAACCACAGGAATCTCTGTAGGGCTCTTATAATTTTCGTACTCGTGAAGAAATTTCTGCAGAGCTTCTTGGTATAAGATTCTTTTCTCATCAGGTGTTTTTTCACTGTTTAATAGGGCCAGCAATTCGCTTTCCATTCTTTTAAGTCTGCTTTTACGAGGATCTAGATCCTTGTCTGGATTCCTTTGCAGTGAAGCGTACACCTCGTGGGGAATCACTACCACTTTCTTCATTATATTAATCTAGTCAGTAAAGGACCCAAAACTGAAAACAAGATGGGGAGAAATGACCCTCCTGTTTGTACAATAATTCGTTTTTTCTTCGCTACAGTTTGACTTTTACGAGCGAGTGCACGTATTATGTTCTTGTAGCGGCGTAGGCGAGCCTTCTGATGGGTTTTCATTGATACATTGCAATTTATAACGTTAAGACAGATTTCACAGATGCATTTTAAAAAGTCGGCGTCGATATTTTTAATAAACATCTGCTGCATTGCCCGGGGCAGTCGATGATAGATTTTTATTAATTCATGGTATTTCTTTAGTCTCTTTGTCATTCTGGAATATACACCGTTTCAGGCTCGTTTGGAAATATATTCGTTCGTAGAAGACTCTAAACGTGTTTCGCGGATGAAGGTCGCAAAGCAAATATCCGTAACGCGTGCTTGTAGCTTCTTTATAAACTTCCAAAAACTCCTTACGCTGATTCGGGAACATTTGATTGGCTAATACCCCAATTTGTGATACATCTCTACGTTGCGCGAATAAGACTAGATATTGCGTATTTAACGACACATCGCGCATGTATCTATTTTTGAAAAATAGATTCTGATTGATGAAGAACACGCTTATGTTAAGATGGTGGGAGAATACTGTAAATGTCTCGGCAAACGTTTTATCCATCTCCAACATGAGATCGTCAATTACAATGATTGTATGTTCATTTCCCTTTAACGAATTAACGTCATATACGCCTTTGTGGAACAAAATATCATCTTGGTACTCGTTGAACACTGATTGATACGTCGAATAGCACCATATAACTTTATGCACAAATTTCGAGAACATCTCTCCCTTTTCTTTAATGATTTTAAGCATAAACACAGTTTTACCACATCCTGTAGGTCCAGATATAATACATGTGGATGGGCTCGTGAATCTGAATTTTTCTACAGAGTCCATTTCTAACACGTCACACTCATAAGTGGGTCATTTACAAAATATTACAAATTTTGAGTGCTGTTCCTTATATTTTGCTTTCTTCTCCCACAGAACCGTGAATGACGATGAGGTAGAGCACCCCATCATTGACATTACGGATGACCTCGACGACAGTGTAGTTGTGATCTCCTCCCCTGCCAACGAACCCTCACCAGCGATACCGCTAGCACGTCCAAAGCGGAGGTATGAGAACCCCACGTCAGGTATAAAGCGACCGAAATACGCGCCTGTTGCAGCGGTAATAGAGCCCCAACCCTCAACCTCTTACGCAACAACCCCCCCCAGCAGCACCTCCCGCTAATATATCCCCTTATTCATCCGCCACAGTTGCCCCCCTTTCTGTTAAGTCTACAATAATAGATCCCCAACCCTCAACCTCCTACGCAACAGGCCCCCCATCAGCATCTTCCGCTAATATACCCCCTAATTCATCCGTCACATTTGGCCCCCGTTCTGTTGAGGATGCTATAACGTTTGAGTTGGTGCGATCCGCAGCCCCCACCCCAGCCTTGACTAGAAATCGGTATAGAGTCAGGGTCGACCCTAGAGCCATGTATAGTAATGGAATTGAGCGCGGGCTACGCCGGGTTGTACAGCGTATTGTAGAGTTTGCTCTTCAGAATCGCGACGAGCGTGAAGTCAGGATGAGTCTGTCCTTTGGATTCGGGTCAGATGACGGTGATGTAGACGATTATTGGGTGATAGTGCCATTTAGACGTTTGGCGGCTGAAGATGTAGAATATATATTAGGACGTATATTGCAAGCCGCCCAAAGTAGTATAGCCTTCAATATGGACAACTTCACGGTAAATATTGACCGTGTATTCCGTGTTGCGGGTCATAGTGCCATACCGTATACTCTTAACTTCAATTCTCCGACTATTTACGAAAGCATATAAACGTCGATCGTGGTTGCGGCTTTATAGCAGTACTCTTAGCACGTATGTTTACTGTACAAAATACACAGGCCCCAAAAATTTGGTTGCCTACGGTTGTGGAGCGTGCCCGTAAACTAGCTGTAGACTGTGAACTTGAATTTGACTGTAATATGGGTCCTGAAGAGCTGAGAAGGGTAGAACAGGAAATGAATGTCCGTATAGTTGTATTTGGGCTGGATGATCGTCGTAGGACTGCGTATGTTTTTAAAAGCTGTGTGAGAGATCGTACAAGGCCCCCTACTTATTTTAGGATTGTCAGGGACAACGTATCTCCCCATCCGTAATATAAGGTGGCTTTACGCGAGTTATGACAAAAGTCGAAAATATGGGAGACATCATGATTTGTGTAAGGGGTGCCTCGAGTTTGCGGATGATATTGTGAGACATTGTAAAGAATGTCACATGGTATGTGAGCAGTGTAAAAGCACCAAATGTGAAAGCCGTGTAGTTGATGCTGAGAAGAGAGACTGTGATGTGTGTAGACGCACATTTTTCAATAATAGCTGTTTTGATTTCCATAAATCAATTGGCACGTGCAGGAAAATGAGAATCTGTGAATGTGGTATGTTTCACACAATGGATAATTAATTGGGGAAAATTTAAGCACAAGTGTGACGTAATTCACTGTCCTACATGCCAGGAGGAATATAAGGCGGATGGAGTAAAGCATGTATGTTATATGAAAGATGCTAAGCCTAAAAATAACCCTTGTATAACTGTATACTACGAAATAGAAACATATACGAACGCTGAAACCAAAGAGGTAATTCCACATTTACTTGTGAGCCAGACCATCTGTGATGAGTGTATGGGTATCGAATGTGACGAGTGCCCCAAATGCGGTAAACGGACAAACGTTTTTAAAACGAATGTCCGCGATAGTCCTGTGAAACTATTTGTGTCCTATATTGTCAAGTTAGCCGATAAGTTCAAAAAAATGGCAAAGTTTGACACGCAGTTCCTTTATAAGGAGTTGCTTGAACACGAACCCTCTGAGATATTTACAGGTGATCCATTGAAAAGAGGCAACAAATTAATACAGATGCAAATAAGAGGCAATGTACAATTTAAAGACACTTTATTATTCACACCTTGTAAATTAGCAAAGCTACCCAAGGTGATGGGAGTAGCAGCTGAAGTTTCCAAAGGATACTTCCCTTACACTTTCCTCACCAGCGAGACTTTAAACTACGTAGGCCCACCCCCGCCCAAACATTATTTTGACTGTATGGATGAACGTGAAGACTTTGATCGATACTACAAGTTTTAATGAAAGTAACCCTTATAATATAGCTGATGAATGTGAGCGTTATTGCGTGAATGATGTGCGCGTGCTTAGAGTATGTTTCCAGGCCTTTAGAAGGATGTACATAGCCCGTTTCAAATGCGATCCGCTGCAAGTCGCAACCACCATCGCATCATTATGTTTTACGGTGTTCAAGAATAACTTCATGCCTAAAGACACCTTAGCCATTATTCACCGAAACAACCCCCGCAGTTACGGACACAAGGCTATTTACTGGCTCATACACCTACAGCAACAGACAGGTGTATACATAAAGCACGCCCCAACACGGGTGAAGTACCCATTAAGATTAATGGACGTGTTTTTTGGGTTGATGGGTTAAGTGAAAACCGTGTCACTGGTGTGAAGACTGTGTACTCCTTTAACGGTTGCTGGTGGCATGGATGCCCCCGTCCTAAGTGCGGAATCGCCGGAGATATCTACGGTAGATCTCCTGCCGACTGTCTTGCACGGACCCGCACCCGCGATCAACTTATAGGATCACAGTTCACTCACAAAGTCTTGTGGGAGCATGAATATGATGTACGGATGGAGACAGACGAGGTGTACCGTGAGGAAATAAACACGATCAAGCGTTCAATGGTGCTGGATCCTCTCAAATGTGGTGATAGCTTGTTTGGAGGACGTACAAATCCATTCAGACTATACTTTCCACCTACGGAGGGTGTGAAGCTCCATTACTACGATTTCTGTTCTTTGTACCATACGTGATGAAGAACAATCCGTACCCCGTGGGCGCTCCTGAGAAACTGGTGGGACCTAACCTGCCATCCATCAATGAATTTTCAAGAAATTTGAATGATCGTTACTTTGGCTCTCTTTCGTAGACGTACTCCCCCCACGCAATTTATGGATGCCAATCTTACCTGTCGTTATCGACGACAAGCTCATGTTTCCCTGTGCTGTGCGTGAAGTGCGCGGAAGAGGATAACGGCGATTGTAACCATATACCCCACCAGCGTAAGATCAGAGGCGTATATACAAGTCCTGAGCTGGCCCTAGCCGTACGCCATGGTTATAGAATACTGAAGATACATGAGGTGTGGAGGTTTCAGAAGCTACCCAACCTTTTCACACCATATATAAACGCCTTTTTGAAGGATAAGGTTGAGGCATCAGGGTATCCGCGAGGAGTTGATACCGAAGATGAAAAGTCTGCCTATATTCAACGTTACCGCGACCGCGAAGGTATACAACTTGATCGTGCCCAAATTGCAAAGAATTCTGGCAAGCGCTTTAGTGCAAAGTTGTGTCTAAACAGTCTATGGAGAAAATTTGCGCAGAATACCGGCAAAGGGAACATTCATTTGGCACAAAGTTATAGTGATGTCTGGGATTATGCCAATGCTCCCGATAAAGAGGTCATGGAGATCGTGAATGTAGGTAATACTTACATAATAAAGTACGACAACACTGAATTGGCCACAGATACCTCAAGGGTTACAAACATACCTGTGGCCAGCTTCACAACAGCCTATGCCCGTATAAAACTTTGGGGTCTATTGCATTCTCTTGGCGGAGAGTGTATGCCGATACAGATAGCGTGATATTCACAGAGAGGGAGGGTGAATACATGCCTACTATTGGGGAGTTCCTCGGCGAGCTCACTGATGAGATCAAGGACGAGTATGGGGACAACGCTTACGCCGACTCTTTTGTCTCAACAGGACCTAAAACTTATGGGCTACGGGTCAGGGTGGGGGAGGAAATGAAATATATTGTGAAGGCAAAGGGCATTACGCTCAACCATGCGAATCGGCGGGTTGTTAACTTTGAATCGTTGAAGGATCTAGTATGTTTGGACGATGATGAGGGCGAACAAACTCCCCAACTAATTGTAGGCACCCACAATTTTCGGGCGCAGAAGCTGGGGGGCGTGAAGGAACTTAGGGGTACGAAGGTGTGCCGTAACACCTATAGGAAACGTTACCAGTTACCTGGTACCTATGATACCGTACCCTTTGGATACCATAACGTATGATGCTTCTATTTTTAACTCACACGTATTTGTCTTGTATATAATCGTATCTATTGATTTATTACACGTATTTGTAATATATATATATATAACTTGAAATCTCGTTTATTAAATCGTATTTGTAAAGTATCTATTGATTTATTACACGTATTGTAAATATATATATAACTTGAAATCTCGTTTTATTAAATCGTATTTGTAAATATATATAACTTGAATATCTCGTTTATTAAATAAATCATGTTTCAATTAGCGTTTCACTTTCTCCTTTGTGTGTGTGTGTGTGTTGTGTGTGTGTGCACAGGTGAAAGTTCTAAGCTCCGCCCACTGTAAGACCGTGAGTCATGCTACTATCTGGGAGTCTCTGCGTGGTCAGTCGACTGCAGTAAGCCCGAGAGATCAGACGTGTATTCAGAAGAAAAGATCAGACGTGTATTCAAATGGCTACCTTTAATATTGCTTGTACAACGTTTATGAAATGGTATTCAGCAAAGTGTCAGGATGTGGTGGATACCGAAAAACTTCCTATTCCCCCCTCCTATGCCTCTTTTAAAACCACATTGGATTGTGCGAAGCTCCAAGATGTACAAATACTCTACGGATGTTCTGGTGAGACCGTTGAAGGCTTTCGTTGCACAGACGATGTGCTGAAGTATGCTGTAGAGCTAAACTTTATAAAGTCTGACATATACCGTGAAGTAAAAGAAACAACGCGTGCAGAAGAGAAGTAGCAGGTATGGATAATGAGTCTTGCGGATGGGTGGTGTGACAAGCGGTATTACGTCATGCTATACCATGTCGATTACTCATACCCTACGACTGAAAATGTGAATCTCGTGATCATGGAAAATCTTAAGTATTTTTATCACTATATTAATGTATATCATGATGAGGTTCGTAGTGAGGTTGTGGCTAGTTCCCTGCGTGAGTTTTTAACAGACTTTAGAGAGGAGTATCGTTTGATGGGCAGAAAGGAAAAATATGAGCATATGTTCCTCTCAAATAGTGCGCCGGAGTGTGAAGATGTTTAGTAAAACATAAAATGTGCCTAGTTCTTATCCTGAGGGGAAACTGTCTGGTGCGTAGGCTGATAGTGATAAAATTAATTCTTGTACCGGAAAAACAAATATGTACAACAATTCGGTGCGACTCGCGGATCATACGAACAAGCCCATTCACGTATCATCGAGTCAGCCGCCCGTCGAACTGTTCCTGCCTACCTGCGTGCCTCACACGGCTCAGTTATCTCAGAGCTTGAACCGAGTGGACGTGCGCTCCTCGAATACGATGGAACTTCCTTTGAGCAGCATTCTCAACGCCTCGTACGATGTGTCCGTGACGAAATCGTTGCGCGTGTTCAGGCGTAATTCCGGTACCGTTAGCTATGTGCTGGAAACGGAATGTAGACAAACAAACAAACGGGTTTATTTAAGTGTCGAGGAGATGAATAGAATCTTCGTGATAGTTGAGAAGTGGAGTGAAGATCGTTATAAAATACCTGCTAACGTAGGTACAAGAAGAGAGCAGATTAGTGACGCACCCTCATACGCCGTTGTATGTACGTTGTGTGTAAATAACGATCGGCCGTGCATTGATATACGGCTGATGTGGAAGAATGCTTCTGATAATAACGCTCTTATTCCTACGCGAAACCGTTTCATCCTCGACAGAATGTTTGAAATCGTCGGATTCCGTAAGCTGAAACCTATATTAGACGCGCGTGTTACGGATATGCTTTATTTTGATACAGTACTTGAATACGCCTACACCGCTCTGCTCGATGGGTTTACCGAGTGTAGGGCTGGTGAGAATGGTCTAGAGCTGGACGTTTATTTAAAAAGTTTAGACTTTTTGAAATACCATGAACTTTGGTACAAAGCAATTGATCGGTACAAGGCTGAGCTCACCTACACCGTTCACCCTGAATAACTATTTCTTTATATATCGCGCAGTTGTCGTAACGATTTAGAAGATTACTTCAATTGCCGTTGTGTTGAGTGAGTTCACGATTGAAAAGCTCGGGTCGGTAGAAATAAACCCTCGATTGGAAAAGCGTGTTTATAAACTTGTGTTTAATAATGTAGCTAACGATGAACTCTTTGTGCGTGCTTTTGATTGTATTCTAGACGTATTTAAAGATGACTTACCAACCGGTTGTAAAGTGGGAACAAAAATAGTACTGAACGATATGAAAGCCCTTCATATCGAATGCAGGTTTTCCTATACGTTAAGCGGTGAAATATTATTAAGCCGCATATACTGCGTAATGCAGAGCAATAATGATGTAATTGTAAACTCGATTAAATGCGAGTTTAATATTTTGAGAAAAAAGTGAAATGTATTTATATATTTTGCGTGATATTTCTCCTGTACTGTTATGATTATATGCATATTTCTATTATTATTGAAATGTATTTATATATTTTGCGGGATATTTATATATTTTGCGTGATATTTCTCCTGTACTGTTATGATTATATACATATTTCTATTATTATCGAAATGTATTTATATATTTTGCGTGATATTTCCCCTGTACTGTTATGATTATATGCATATTTCTATTATTATTTAAATGTATATTTATTTCTATTTGAAATGTATATTTATTTTATATATATCTCCATAATTGTGTATATATTTCCTGTACTGTTATGATTATATGCATATTCCTCAATTATTATTGAAATGATATTTATTTTCTATATATTTATAATAAACAGAATGATGCAATGTTGTTTTACTTAATTCTAATTGTTACGCCTTCTAAACCTACTACCGGTATTCTAAATGTATACAATGGTATCGCTAAAAAGTGGTATCTGGCAACTGAATACATGGCACGAAATCTTTAATTGGAGACAAACTCACCATAATAATGCTAAAAAGTGGTATCTGGCAACTCAAGCCATTTACGTCTTCTAAGCCAACTGGCTGATTAGGAGTCTATAATAATGTATACAATGGTATCGCTAAAAAGCGGTATCTGGCAATAATAATGCTAAAAAATCTGGCAACTCAAGCCAATTACGTCTTCTAAGCCAACTGGATGATTAGGAGTCTATAATAATGTATACAATGGTATCGCTAAAAAGTGGTGTCTGGCAACTCTAGCCATTTACGCCTTCTAAGCCAACTGGCTGATTAGGAGTCTATAAAACAACGCCTACTCGGCTGAAGTCTTAATATGCACTTGGCTCCTGCCAGGTGAACACCTCTCCTCCTTTCTCTCCTCCTTTCTCTCCTTTCTGGCCCTTTGGGGGGAATAGCTTGGAGGAGAACTCCGCCTCCGAGTTGCATGCCCCTTGCAACCCAGGTTGGCAACAAAGGGCCATTTGGGGGGTATTTTTTGGGGGTATTTTTTTTTCTTTTTTTCTTTTTTTCCCTTTTTTTTGCAGCACCCCCTTTGCAACAACCCCACCCCCATTTGCAACAACACCCCCTTTGCAACATTACGTAATCACTTGCAACATTCCTGCACTCTAACCTTTTGCGGCTATACTACTGCCACCCTTCCAATTGCAGAATATTACATGCAGGATTTCGTCAGGAGCCGGCCGCAACTTTGTAGGGATTGGGATAAGGCTTCCTTTGTTGAACTGCCATCCCAGTCAGTCGATGATAAGTTATTGCCCAACTATTCCTGTACTTGTAAATATGATCTACAAGAGTGTTGATGAGCGACAGCACTCGTAGACGGCAGGGTAGCCAAATCGAAGGATGCTGTGAGCGGTTGCTTCGCGATTGTGTGGTCACAGAGGAAGAAGCGAAGTTCGTTTAGAATGCCGAATTCTCCTCCACCATATAGACTACGAACGAAAAGTTCTCCAACCAAGGCCACTTCTTTTGGATCTGCCGACGGCGTATTGGAAACCTACGCATCCTCTCGTAAATGTACATTCTTCTCAGTGTAATTTTCACACATATTTCTTCCCTTTGTTGAACATAGCAGACGTGTCCAGAGCCGGATTAAGGCTCTAAGGGGCCTAAGGCTAATAAAAGGGAAGGGCCTATATATACATGTACTATATATTGTATATAATTCATAAAATCTTCAAACAAATAGAAGTGTATATTTATCAAAATTTAACAACTAACCAAAATCAAAGCTATGTACAGTTGCCCGCATATATAATGTTCCTCGCCTCACAGGCGACTCCGTACATGTGGCAACGCCGCAGTGATAGTCAAGGTACCCTAACTGGGGGAAGGTGGGGTGGAGGGGGAACAACCGAGTCCTAAAACATATAACACAGACATATATATCTAAAGGACAATTGAATGTGCATTCATTGACATACAGGTAATTATATTGTAATGTCTGTGTTCATAAAGATAAACAATTAATATGATCGTATACCGCGTTGAACTCCATGTAGTTTACTAGTCTTATACAGCAATAAGTTTCCATCATGATTACTGCAAGTCTCTATGAACAGCTATCACAATACAACTTTTTATATACTAGTGAATTTGCCAAAAATAGACATAACACAACCAATTACAATTACATTACAATAGTTTATAATATTTAGAGATTAGCTAGTCGAGAAAATGTAAATTTATGGACACCTTAACTTATTATGCTTTGTCATTTTTGTGAATGTAAAATATTTTTATATAATTACACTTTGAAATGAGTATAAATTATCATAGTGTTTTTTGGTGTTCAATTTTCTGTAAATATAAATTTTGTTTTGTAATGAAAATTTTAAAATTTCAAATAATCAGTAAGAGAATCAGCTAAATTTGGCCGATGCCAATGCCCAAAAAATGGCCGATTCTGCCAATGCCAATGAATCAGTACACCACTAGTTTTTATTGATTTTGCTAATTTTGAGGGCCAGGTTTTTACTGGTAAATATACTATTCAATTTGATGTAATAACATGTTTTATAGATTTAATGACTCGCACATGTTTATAACCTCATGTAATCGCAAGTTTCCTTAAAAATATCATCTTATTTGTTAAACTTTAATAAAAAAAATGTTTCCTCTTCTAATTTTTTTTACAGATAAGGTAGTATAAAGGCTCCAAATAAAGAAATTTCATACAAGAATAGGTTGAAAATTATTGTTCTCCATAAAGAAGGCAACACTCAAAGACGAATAACTGCTAAAGCTGGAGTATCATTGTCTACTGTTTCCAAAACACTTTCTCACCACTCACAAACTGGGGATATGAAGAACAAAACAGGCTGAGGATGAAAGTGATAGGATAGTGACATCATAGACACGTCATAAAAGATAGTGACATAAAATGGGCGGAGCTTTATCATAGACACGTCATAAAATGGGCGGAGCTTTATCATAGACACGTCATAAAATGGGCGGAGCTTTAGCATATATATAATATATATTCTGAGTTCAATCTCATATGTATATGAAATAAAAATGAAAAGGTTTATTGGCAGACTATAGTCCATATGACAGTTATTAATACAATGACAGTTCACATACTAAGGATATAAATATATACAGTTGATTATACATAATACAGTAATGTCGAGGTTAAGTGGAGCTACAGACAGACGTTTTCGTACCAAGAATTCCATAGCTTAGAGCAGTGGTTCCCAACCTTGGGGTCCCCGGACCCCTGGGGGTCCGCGAAGGTAGTACTGGGGGTCCGTGAGCTTTCAATATTTCGAGAGGTTCCAATAGAAATCGTACATTTACCAACGATAAGGGCGCTTAGGCTAAAATTTCAAGTTTCCTTGCTCTTGGCTGGAATTATTAATACTTTATTTAATAGGCTGTATTTTAATTGCATACTCTCTTATATGTCCTTTATTTGATAGTGAAAAATGAGAAAATGAGTTAATTATTAGTTAATAAAAACAGTTTGTTTGGTAGACGGAATCTTTCAAAAACATGGGGTCCGTGGGAAAAAAATAAAAATAAAAGGGGTCCTTTGTGGTGAAAAGGTTGGGAACCACTGGCTTAGAGGATAAACGGCAGGACTCATGGATAGCTTGGATAATCGGGTTGGTTGATTTTTTAATTCGTTGCATTAGACTGTATTGAGCACGTCTTGTTACCTCCGGGAAGCTCGGGACATTGCGGGTAGCAAACATATGCGAAGCTGAGCAGTATATACGAGGGTAATTCAATAAGTATCCGCACTTTTTATTTTCACAATTTTATTTTCACATCTGATACATTATAAACACATCACTTCTCAACATAGTCTCCCTGTTTCTCAATACACTTAGTCCAGCGATCTACAAGCTTCCTAATGCCATCACAAAAGAATGTTTTTGGCTGTGTGCGTAGCCAGTCATGCACCGCCTCCTTCAGGTCATCATCGCCTTGGAATCGCTGACCTCTCAAAGCGTCTTTTAGTGGTCCAAACAGGTAAAAATCCGAAGGTGCCAGGTCTGGACTGTAGGCTGGATGGTCGAGAACTTCAAATTTAAGTTCTTGAAGGCATTTTCTAGCCTGTGCAGCGGTATGAGGGCGCGCATTGTAGTGTTACAGAATAACACCTTTCGACAATCTCCCTCTCCGTTTTGTGCGAATTGCTTGCTTTAACTCATTCCGAAGCATGTCAGAATACGATGCACTTGTTACTGTAGTTCCACGCTCTAGATAATGTTCAAGGATAGGGCCTCGTATATTTCAAAACAGTGTTAGCATAACTTTACCTGCTGACGGCTGCGCTTTGAACTTCCTTGCAACGGGAGATGTTGGATGCTTCCATTGCATGCTCTGTCGTTTGCTTTCTGGTTCATAGTGATGGATCCAGGTTTCATCTTCAGTGATAATGCGCTCCAAAAAGTTTTCACCTTCATTATGATACCGCGCCAAAAGACGAGAGCAGACGTCCATACGATTACTCTTGTGCTCTTCTGTCAACTGTTTGGGCACCCATCTTGCACAAACCTTGTGAAAGCCAAGAATTTCATGAACTATCGAATAGCTTGACTGATGTCTGAAGAAGATCAATTTCTTTTATTGTTAATCTTCTGTCGTCGAAAATTATGGCGCTGGCTTCTTCCTGCTTGTCACCACTGGTTGATGTTGACGGTCGTCCTGAGCGCTGAGCATGTCACACATGTCTGACCTTCCTTGAAAATTTGAATCCACTCGTACACACTTCGCCGTGGTAACGCATTATTCCCATACTGAGCACATAAACGCGTGTGAATTTCAGCTCCTTTCACACCTTCTGCCCACAAAAAACGAACCACGGATCTCTGTTCTTCCAGAGTACAAATTGAAAACGGCGCAGCCATGCTCACTACTCGTACGATATGTGACAGCTACGAGTAGCCTAAATAAGCCTATACTGTTGCTAGACTAAATAAGGCTATAGATCTCAGTTTGGCTCGTTATTACGAGTATATATTATATACACACACTATATTATCACTAAAATAAAACGTGCGGATACTTATTGAAGTACCCGTGTATATATAAGAATATAGGCTATGTGTCGTCGGCCTCTGTCATATATATATATATATATATATATTATATATATATTATATATATATATACTGTATATATATAGGGTATGTGGCGTCGGCCTCCGAGGTCATATATATATATATATATATATATATATATATAAACCTACGGTAAAATTATTAAATGCCCGGTTAGGTCAACTGTACGCCCTTGACGATTGGTTAGGTTAAGTCGTGGTATTTTCGTTAAAACTAACGAAAATATCACGACTTAACCTAACCAATCATCGAGGGCATACAATTAACCTAACCGGGCATTCAGTTATAGCAGCGGTTCTCAAACTTTTTGTTCTTCTGTACCCCTTTAATTCTTTCACGAGATTTTCTGGATTTTCAAGAGAGATAGAGGATTTTTACTTTCTTTACGACCGTGTGACTTGCGGCCGTTTGTTAATCGTATATAAAATTAAAAGGGTTATATTTTCAGGACCCCTTCGCATACCCCCTAAGATTCCCGCGCGTACCACAGTTTGAGAACCACTGAGTTATAAGTTATGTGGCGTCGGCCTCCGAGGTCATATATATATATATATATATATATATATATATATATATATATATATATATATATATATCGAAACCTACGGTAAAATTATTGAATGCCCAGTTAAGTTAATTGAATCCTCGGTTAGGTGAACTGTACGCCCTTGACGACTGTATTTCGTGATATTTTCGTTAAAACTAACGAAAATATCACGACTTAACCTAACTAATCGTCAAGGGCGTACAATTAACCTACCCGGGCATTCAATTACTCTACTCGGGCAGTTGTATGGGCGCAAAATGGTAGAGTGCAATGCAATGTTGCAAATGTCGATCAATGTTGCAAAGAGGGGAGGGGTTGTCGAAAAGGGGGAGGGGATGTTGAAAAGGGGAGGGGCCTTGCAACAAGGGGATGCTGCAAAGGGGGATGGGGTCTTGCAACAAGGGGGGTTATCCCCCAAGTAACAATGAAGGGGGGAGCTTTGGGGAGAGAAGGGAGGGTGACCTTCCCCCAAAGGGGTAACCTTAACCTAAGAAAGAGAGAAAGGAGAAGGAGGAGGGTCTTTGGGGGAGGAGTTGGGATGTCCTTACCCCAAAGGGAAACCCTAACCTAAGCCTTAACCTAAGAAGGAGAGAGAGAGAGAGAGAGTTGTTTCAGCCGCCGGAGACAGCCGCATAATGAACATCCAGGGAATCCGAAGCTGTTATATAGAGGATCGAGAGTTGCCAGATACCACTTTTTATTTATTTATATATTAAAGGCAGGGTTGCCAGAGAGCACTATTTATTTTAGTTATATATAGATGAGTTGCCAGATACCACTTTTTATTTCTGGATGAATGAAGTTGAATGAAAACCAATTGGCAGAAAAAAAAAAAAATTACACATATATATATATATATATATATATATATATATATATATATATATATAATTATTTTAACAAACTTCCCCGAAAGTACCTATTTACTTTTCTAATTAGTAATTTTTGGGGCTTTTATAAATTTAGGATTATTTATAACTTCAGTTTACTAAGTAAAATACATTTATATTAAAACGACTTCGTTTCCCAACCAAGAAAGACAGAAAAGTGTTCGCTATCGCCATCCAAAAACTAAAATGGTCACATTGGAATGTGGTTTGACGCACATTTCATCCCAAACACTCGGATTTACCTCCGTTCACTCCAAATATTACTTCAACCAATATTATTATTATTGTTAGTGAACGTAAACCCGATTTTAAATTCTATTATATATACACGTATATATACAGAGAGAGAGAGAGAGAGAGAGAGAGAGAGAGAGAGAGAGAGAGAGAGAGAGAGAGAGAGAGAGAGTTACAAGGAGTTACAAGGAAAAATAATACCTCAAAAGGCCTTGCGGCTCATATCGAGGAGGTACCAATGGCAACGGGTGCCACGGAAAATTTCATACACCCTCAAATAGTGTGCAAGATTCGGCCTAACCTTTTCTTAAACAGATCCACAGAAGAACTATTCACAACTTCTGATGGTAGCCTGTTCCACGTGTCACAGATCTTATACGTAAAGTAATTCACACACACACTAGTCCAAAATCGTTTCAAATCTAACTTCCAACCATTGTTGCGAGTTAGGTTATCATTTAAACTAAACATGCTTCTAAAATCGACATTGTTGAACCCGTGTAAGAACTTGAAAACCTCGATGAGTTGACCTCGCAGCCTCCGAGTTTCCAGCGAAAACAAATTCAGGGCGCTTAAGCGTCGATTGTAGCCCATATGCCTAGCGGAAGGGATTAACTTTGTGGCCCTCGCCTGCACTCGCTCCAGCCTCTCAATATCTTTCCTGAGGGTGGGCGACCAGAACTGCACAGCATACTCCAGTTGCTGCCGAACCAAGGAATTGTACAGCGAGAGCACAATCTCCTTGTTCCGAAACTGAAATTGCCTCCTGATATAACCCAACAACTTCTGGGCTTTCTTTTCCACCTCTACGCCCTGTTTGGTAAACTTAAGGTCGCTGCTAATTAGCGATGCCCCGGAGGGCTGGAACCTCCGGCTTAGTGTTTTTTCCTCCGGCCAATTGATTTATTTCAGTATATATATATATATATATATATATATATATGTGTGTGTGTGTGTGTGTGTGTGTGTGTGTGTGTGTGTGGTCCATCGTCTCATCTATTTAGGGTTTATATATTATAGTCCTGCTATTTTAAATTATTAAGTCTTTAATAACTTAAACTTTATAAAAGTCGACTTTCTATGCTTTGTGTGTGCTAATTTCTCTAAAAATTCCCATTTGAAGAGAATATCCTCAGGTTATGAAACTTATGTTTTGCTGAATGCTGTGTAAAGTAACCTATATCAAATCAGTTATTAATACAGTCACTGATCACTCATAAAATGAATTATTACAGTCACTGAGAACTGAAATATTAATACAATCACTGATCACTCATAAAATAAATTATTATTAGTCATCTGAGAACTGAAATATTCGGATAGGTGCAGAAATGAGGTTTTATAGTTTTATAGAATTAAAACTAAAAGTTGTCAGAATTGAGTTTGGTGTACTTGGCACCTCCGGCCAGAGGCAGGAGTTTAGTGAGACCTTCGGCCGGAGCAGGAGGTTTTCTAAAATGGCCGGAACTCCTGCATCACTACTGTTAATTAGCACACCCAAGTCCTTTTCCAAATCAGTGGCCTCGATATTACTCCCCAACATGGAGTAGTCCGACATGGGATTGGCGTAGCCAATGTGCATCACCTTGCATTTACCCAAGTTAAACGGAATTTGCCATTTTTCGGACCACTCTCCTATCCTACGTACAGGTCCGCACGTAGTTGCTCGATCACCTCTGGCGTCCCAACAGTGGCCCCAAGCTTGGTGTCATCAGCGAATTTGGCGATCCTACTGACGATGCCACCGTCGCTATCATTTATGTAAATGATAAACAACAGTGGCCCCAAAACGAAACCCTGAGGAACCTCGCTAGTGACCGAGGCCCAACCCGAACTAGCCCCTTTAATTACAACCCTCTGCCGCCTATTCTTCAGCCAGTCTTCAATCCACCTACCTACTTCCCCACCGATACCCAGGACGCGCACTTTGGCCATTAGCCGGCGGTCAGGTACTTTATCAAAGGCTTTCTGAAAGTTGAGATAAAGTATATCAATCGCCCTACTCTTATCATACTCACTCCACATGACGTGGAAAAACTCGAGCAAGTTGGTGAGACACGACTTATGCCGTCTAAACCCATGTTGGAAGTCCCCAAGCAGCTTGTAGGAATCCAAATGGTCAACGAACCTATCCGCTATTATCCCCTCTAATAATTTACCTACAACTAAAGTGAGACTAATGGAACGATAGTTCCCTGGACTTTCGTGATCCCCTTTCTTAAAGATAGGGGTCACATTGGCTTCCGTCCAGTCACCAGGCACCTGGCCCGTCTCCAACGATTTGTTGAAGACTGTAGCTAGGTGGGGAGCCACCTGGTCGCGCACCTCCCGCAACACTCTGGGGAGGAACTGGTTTGGCCCAGGAGCCTTAAACGCGCTCAGTTTTTCTATTTTATCGGCAACGACTGTCGCGGTACACCGAACACTATCCACTCCAGTACCTTCGTGCCTAACGCCTGGCTCGGGGATGACGCGGGTGTCCTCCCTGGTGAACACTCCCGCAAAGTACTCATTAAGCACATTAGCGATGTTCGCGTCGGAGGTCCGCAGAATGCCGCTGGGGTCTTTTAACGGACCTATCATGCTTCTAATGGGCTTTCTACTATTGACATAACTGAAGACGTCCTTAGGGTCCCCCTTGTAGAGGCTTGCCACCCGTAGTTCTTCGTTACGTTTCGCTAGCCTAACCTTCGCCTTCACTTCTCTACACAGGCGGACATACGCCTCCGTGTTTTCATGGGAACGACTGGTCTTTGCCCTCCTATACGCTACTTTCCTATTTCCGATAGCCGAAGCGATGTCACGACTGAACCAGTTAGGCTGCGTTGAAACAGGGGTGACAGGTTTTGAAGGTATGGCAGCAGACTGCAGCACCATAAACTCGTCCCGGAATGCACTCCACACCCTCTCAACATCGCCTCCGACCTCTAACCCCATCTTACCTACGCTATCCCGGAGGTAGTACTCGATATCCGTACAATCAATGCGCCTCATTCAGATATCCGGTAATGGGCACGCAGGTTGGATGCCAAAATTACAATTAACTTATTGTTTTATTTACGAAGTTTTGAAATATTACTCGGTATAAATACTTGCGGTGCGCGCACACAGACACACACACACACACACACACACACACACACACACACACACACACACTGTTGCAAAAACACCGGGTGTTTTGTTCGATGATTTTTTGTGTTATAGAAAATCGAATTTTATATATATATATATATATATATATATATATATATATATATATATATATGCTGCAAACCCACAAGGAAATTCATCCCATATATATATATATACCTTTCAACCTTTCAAAGGTTTCATGGGATGATTCCTCATTTTGACTAAGGTCAAGCTTGTCACTGCACCTTAGACCTACAGTTTAACGTTGAATCCGAACTATGCTCCAGCACGGACGGTCAGAAATTACAAAGTCATCGTCCGGACTCGATCTCTCAACCTCCCGATCATCACCTAGCGTCTTAACCGCTAGTATACCTAGGATACCCATTTATCTACCAACCAACCAGACATTTTCGTGCATTTTCACGAACTAAACACATTTTATTCACACTCCGGCGCACTGTTTGAGAGAAACATGTGCCCGTAATTTTCCTTTTTGTTTAGCAAACGATATTCGTCTCTAAATTCTATTAAAAACTCACCTAGGCCTTTTGCCACAACCTCACTGCTAACCTCGTCATTATAATATATATATTAATGTAGTGGTAAAAATACTTTAGATTCTCCATTATGACAAGATTTACATTCTCAGCCGTAGGGTATGTGTTCTAGGTATGATACAACATGACATAATATCGCTTGTCACACGACTCTCAACAAGACTCACGAACCATAACCGTTGCTTCTCTTCTGCACGTGTTGTTTCTTCCACTTCACGGTATATGTAACCTTTTATAAAGTTTAGTCCTACAACATACTTCAATACATCGCTTGTACCACGAAATCCCGCAATGCTCTCGCCAGAATAGCCGTACAGTATTTGTACCGCTTGTTCTTCAAGCTTCGCACGGTTCAATGTAGCCTTAAAAGTATCAAAGGAGGGTGGAATAGGGAGCCATTCAGTAACCTTATCTTCACCTTTCTTGAATACCACTTCATAAACGTCGAACACGCAATATTAAAGGTAGCCATTACTATTTATCGTTTACGTGGGATTTCGTCAAATACACGTCTGTGATCCAGGGCTTGCAGCGGTCAACTGAGCACTCAGGGTAGAAATAAGCCCAGAGAGTAGTAGGAGTCACGTGACCATTGATCGATCACAAAGGGGGCGGAGCTTAGAACTTTCTCCTGTACACACACACACACACACACACACACACACACACACACACAAAGTAGAAAGTGAAACGCTAATTGAAACACGATTTATTTAATAAACGAATTATTCAAGGTATATATTTACAAATACGTGTAACAAATAAACATATCGTTAACAATAGACATATAACAATCAAAGATTGTGGTATCCAAAGGGTACGGTATCATAGGTACTAGGCACCTGGTAACGTTTTCTATAGGTGTTACGGCACACCTTCCTACCCCTAAGTTCCTTCACGCCCCCTAATTTCTGCGCCCGAAAATTGTGGGTCCCTACAGTTAGTTGCGGTGGCTGGACGTCCTCATCTTCCAAGCACACTAAATCCTTCAATGATTCAAAGTTAACGACCCGCCGATTCGCCTCGTTGAGCGTGATATCCTTAGCCTTCACGATATATTTCATATCCTTCCCCACCCTCACCCGTACCCCATAAGTTTTTGGTCCTGTTGTGACAAAAGAGTCGGTGTATGCGATGTCTCCATACTCATCCTTGATCTCATCAGTTAACTCTCCGAGGAAGTCACCAATAGGCGGCATGTATTCACCCTCCCTCGCTGTGAATATCACATTATCTGTATCGGCGTACAAAACCCTCCGTCCAAGGGAATGCAATAGACCTCAAAGTTTGATGCGTACATAGGCCGTTGTGAAGCTGGCTGCAGGTACGTTTGTAACCCATGAGGTATCTGTGGCCAATTCGGTGATGTTATACTTTATTATGTAAGTATTACTCACATTCACGACCTCCATGACCTCTTTATCGGGAACGTTGGCATAATCCCAGACTTCACTATAACTTTGAGCCAAATGTACGTTCCCCTTGCCAGTATTTTGTGTAAATTTTCCCCAAAGATTGTTTAGACACAACTTTGAAATAGCGCTTGCCTGGGTTCTTTACAATTTGTGAACGGTCAAGCTGTATCCCTTCACGGTCAAGGTAACGCTGAATATAAGCCGATTTTTTCATCTTTGGTATCAACTCCTCGCGGATACCCTGATGCCTCGACCTACCTTATCCTTAAAAAAAAGTGTTTATATATGGCGTGAAAAGGTTGGGTAGCTTCTGAAACCTCCACACCTCATATATCTTCAATATTCTGTAGCCATGGCGAACGGCTAGGTCCAGATCAGGGCTTGTATATACACCTCTGATCTTACGCTGGTTGGTTGTAATTACGTTCCCCATTGTTCTCCTCTGCGAACTTTATGCACAGGGGAAACATGAGCTTGTGGTCTATAACGACGAGTAAGATCGGCATCCATAAATCGTGAGGGGGAGTACATCTACGAAAGAAAGGCCGAAATAGTACCCGTTCAAATTTGTTGAGAACACCTCGACGGTGGGCAGGTCAAGTCCCACCAGTTTTTCAGGTGCACCCACGGGGTACGGATTGTTCTTCATCAAGTAGGGATATAAAGAACAGAAGTCATAGTAATGGAGTTTCACGCCCTCCGTAGGCGGAAAGTATAGCTTGAAGGGATTTGTACGCCCTCCGAACAAGCTACCACCGCATTTGAGAGGATCCAGCAACATTGAACGCTTGATTGTGTTTATTTCTTCACGGTACTGTCCATCTGTTTCCATCCGTGCATCATATTCATGCTCCCACAAGATCTTGTGAATAAACTGGGCGCCTATAATCTGATCGCTGGTGCGGGTCCACGTAAGACTGTCGGAAGGAGATCTACCGTGGATATCTCCTACGATTTCACACTCAGGACGGGGGCATCCGTGCCACCAGCAACCATTAAAGGAGTACACAGACTTCTCACCAGTGGTACGGTTTTCGCTTAGACCATCAACCCAAAAAACACGACCATTAACCTTAATGGGTACTTCCCCCGTGTTGCGGGTATGCTTTTTGTATACACCTGTCTGCTGCTGTATGTGTATGAGCCAGTAAATAGCCTTGTTCCCATAACTGCGGGGATTGTTTTTGTGAATGACGGCTAAGGTGTCTTTAGGCATGAAATTGTTCTTGAACACCGTAAAACATAATGAGGCAATCGTGGTTGCGACTTGCAACGGATCGCATTTGAAACAATTTATGTACATCCTTCTAAAGATCTGGAAACATACTCTAAGCACGCGCACATCATTCACGCAATAACGCTCACATTCATCAGCTATATTGTAAGGATTAGATTCATTAAAGCTGTTGTAGTAGCGGTCAAAATCTTCACCTTCACCTGTACTCATACATTCATAGTTAAAGTAATGTTTGGGTGGAGGTAGTCCTACGTAATTTAAAGTTTCGCTAGTGAGGAATGTGTAAGTGAAATATCCTTTTGAAACTTCGGCGTCTACATCCATTACCTTGGGTAGCTTGGCTAATTTACAAGGTGCGAATAATACAGTGTCTTTAAACTGCACATTACCTCTTATTTGCATCTGTATAAGTCTGTTGCCTCTTTTCAAGGGATCACCTTTAAATAGCTCAGATGACTCGTGCTCAAGCAGCTCCTTATAAAGGAACTGTGTGTCAAATTTTGCACCGTTATGGGCAAGAATATACACAGTCATTTTTTTTAACTTGTCCGCTAACTTGACAATATAGGATACAAAGAGTTTCACGGGACTGTCGTGGCAATCGTTTTTAAAACGTTTGTCCGCTTACCACATTTGTGACACTCATCACACTCGACCTCCATGCACTCATCACAGATAGTCTGGCTTACAAGTAGATGTGGGATAACCTCTTTGGTTTCAGCATTCGTATATGTTTCTATATCGTAGTACACAGTTATAGAAGGTCTATTTTTAGGTTTAGCGTCTTTCATATAACATACATGCTTTACTCCAACCGCCTTATATTTCTCATGGCATGTAGAACAGTGAATTTCATCACATTTATGCTTGAAATTCCCCCAATTATCCATCATATTAAACATACCACATTCACAGATTCTCATTTTCCTGTACGTACCAATTAACTTATGGAGCTCAAAACAGTTATTATTGAAAAATGTGCGTCTGCGGCTTTCACATTTGGAACTTTTACACTGCGCACATACCATGTGGCAATCCTTACAATGTTTCACTATATCTTCCGCAAATTCGAGACATCCCTTTCACAAATCATGATGCCGTCCATATTTTCGACTTTTATCATAACTCGCGTAGAGAGTCCTTATATTACGGGTGGGGAGATACCTTGTCCCTGACAGCCCTAAAATAAGTAGGGGTCTTGTACGATCTCTCACACAGCTTTTAAAAACATACACAGTCCTTCGACGATCATCCATTCCAAATACAACTATACGAACATTCATTTCCTGTTCTACCCTTATCAGCTCTTCAGGACCCATATTGCACTCAAACTCAATTTGCAGTCTACAGCTAGTTTACGGGCATGCTCCACTACCTTAGGCGACCAAATTTTTTGGGCCCGTGTATTTAATACAGTGAACATACGAGCTAAGTCTACTGCTATAAAGCCGCAACCACGATCGGCGTTTATATGCCGCCTGTAAATAACCGGAGAATTGAAGTTAAGAATATAAGGTGTGGCACTACGACCCGCAACACGGAATACACGGTCAATATTTAGCGTGAAATTGTCCATATTGAAGGCTGTACTACTTTGAGAGGCCTGCATTATACGGCCTAATATATACTCTATATCTACAACTGCCAAGCGCCTGAATGGTATTACTACCCCAAAATCATCTACATCCCAGTCATCTGACCCGAACCCGAAAGACAGCCTCGTCCTGACTTCACGTTCGTCGCGGTTCTGAAGGGCAAACTCCACAATACGTTCAACAACGAGCCGTAGTCCGTGTTCAACACCATTGCTATACATGGATCTAGGATCAACCCTGACTATATACCGATTTGTAGTCAGGGATGAGGTGGGGGTGGCGGTGCGCACCAACTCGAATGTTATACCATCCTCTACAGCACGAGAAGCTACTGCTGCTATGGCGGATGTACCCGGAATTGAACAGGAATAAAGGGGTATATTTTTATTTGAGGATATTGTGGGGGTTGTGTCGTAGGACGTAGAGGGCTGGAGCTCTATTACTTGGGGTCTAACAACCTGCGCAATCCTGGCATGCTTTATACCTGACGTGGAAGGCTCTTCATTATGCTTCCGCTTTGAATTGTCGGGTGTTACAGGTATCACTGGTGTCGGCGCGTTTGCGGGGGTGGATTCTGTGACAAAAACTATACTGTCATCGGGGTCATCTGTAATATCGATGATAGGGACATGATGCTGTACCTCATCGTCATTCACGGTTCTGTGGAAGAAGAGGAAAAACAAGACTGTAGAATATAAAGATCACCACTTAAATTTTTATTATATTTTGTAAATGACCCACTTAGGAATGTGACGTGTTAGAGATGGATTCTGTAGAAAAATTGAGGTTCACGAGCCCATCCACATGTATTATATCTGGCCCTACAGGATGTGGTAAAACGGTGTTTACGCTTAAAATCATTAAAGAAAAGGGAGAGATGTTCTCAAAATTTGTGCCTAAAGTTATATGATGCTATTCGACGTATTAATCAGTGTTCAACGAGTACCAACATAATATTTTATTCCACAAAGGTATATATGACGTTAATTCGTTAAAGGGAAATGAACATACAGTCATTGTAATTGACGATCTCATGTTGGAGATGGATAAAACGTTTGCCGAGACATTTACAGTGTTCTCCCACCATCTTAACATAAGCGTGTTCTTCATCAATCAGAATCTATTTTTCAAAAATAGATACATGCGCAATGTGTTGTTAAATACACAATATCTAGTCTTATTCGCACAACTTAGAGATGTATCACAAATTGGGGTATTAGCCAATAAAATGTTTCCCAATCAGCATAAGGAGTTTTTGGAAGTGTATAAAGAAACTACAAGCCAGCGTCACGGATATTTGCTTTGCGACCTTAATCCGCGAAACACGTTTAGGGTGCTTCTAAGAACGAATATATTTCCGAACGAACCTGAAACGGAGTATATTCCTGAATGAGAAAGAGGCTAAAGAAATACCATGAATTAATAAAAATCTATTATCGACTGCCCCGGGCAATGCAACAGATGTTTGCTAAAAACATCGACTCTGACTTTTTAAAATGCATCTGTGAAATCTGTCTTAATGTTATAATTTGCAATGTATCAATGAAACCCCCTCAGAAGGCTCCTTTACGCCGTTACAAGAACATAATACTTACACTCGCTCGTAAAAGTCAGACTGTGGGGAAGAAAAAACGAATTATTGTACAAAGAGGAGGGTCATTCCTCCCCATCTCATTATTTTGGAGCCTTTACTGACTAGGGCCTTTACTGACTAGGTTATTAGGCACAGCACGGACAACGATGGGCATGGTGACATAGGGCCTGTGTCTGACGATAGAGCTGACCAACCAAAGATTAACGGGTCGGCCCCAGAGCATATTGGGCATGTATTAAAAAGCACCCTTCCACATACATTGAGGAATAAAGGTTTAAGTCTTTATAATCTATTGAATGAGGATCCCAACCTACAGTGGACCGATACAGGTGAGATCATTGTGGAAGGAACAAAGGTACAGGGTTCGAATATCGTAGACATCGTCCATGATCTGGTAAGAAAGTGGGATAGGCCCTCACCATCAGGATGGAAGCATATTAAAGCAAGACTACAACAAATAAATGTCCCCAAAACAATGATAGGAAATCTGAACAGGTTAAAAGACTTGGAACATACATCGGATGTGCCATAATTGAGAACGCCATCACCCCCAGTGGTAGCAACTCTGAAGAGGAGAAAGAAGAGGCTAAATAACGGCCATCCCTACCCACGTGCCTCTAAAATATGCAAATGACTAACATATTAAGACGTTATTATGACATTTCTAACCCAACCTCGAACGGAGGCGTAGATAGACTGTACAGAAGTGTTTACAATGATGGAGTAGGGAAAAAAAGATGTTGAGAGGTTTTTTTGGGAGCAGGACGCTGATACACTTCATACGCCTGTGAGAAAAAAGTTTAAATCAGCCAAGACAACAGCGGCATCGATTGACTCTATTTGGCAAGCACATTTAACAGACATGCAAAGATATTCTGTGTATAACGATGGTTACCGCTACATCCTATTCATAATAGATGTATTCTCTCGATATCTGTGGCTAATTTCTCTGAAAAATAAATTGCCCGAAACAGTTGCTATAGCCACCAAAACGTTGATGTTAATGTTAAAAGAAAACAGGGTTCCTGGCTATTTTTGTATGGATATGGGGAAAGAATTTATAGGTCGAGCTTTTCAGAACATGTTAACAGAGTTTAATATCAGCTACTACACAACCAATTCTATACATAAGGTCTCTTTAGCTGAAAGGGTTCAACGTACCATAAAGGAACGCGTGCTCCGCCATTTTACACATAAAAACGCATACAGATTTATAGACATTCTGGAATCATTGGCCTCATCATACAACTACTCACACCATCGTACGATTGGGACAGCACCTAAAGAGATTTTAGAAAGAGGTACGTACACAGAGTCTGATATGAGAAGAGATGGAACACCACCTCACTCTGCGCGTTTCAAATTCAGTGATTATGTAAGACTGTCGCGTTCGGAAAATAAATTCGCTAAAGGATTTGAGCAAGGATGGACACGTGAGATTTTTTAAGTTAGGGCTATGAAATCTAAAGGCGAAATAATGCTGTATTACGTTGAAGATTTGAATGGAGAAGAAATCGCAGGAGGCTTTTACCGCCAGGAGTTGCAGAAAGTTACATTTAATTTAGGAAAAAATGTGTTTAAAATTGAAAAAAAAATTAGGAAACAAAGGTTCAGGGAAGAGAAAAATGTACCTGGTGAAATGACTAGGGTACCCAGAAAGCTTCAACACCTATATAAAAGCTGATACAATAATGAAGCTTAAATAGTATACAACGTGGCACCTAATCATTTCTACGTCACACTCCCGTCCTCCTCGTCCCTGGCTGTACATCCTAACAACACCTTGGCCAACTTTGTAACAGAACTCCATGAACCCACTGAATTGGGTCGTGATTCGTATGAGGTGGGATATGCGAGATTCAGCTGGACACCCTCTTTTTAAATATTAATTATAAAAAACCCATTTTTACGATTCTCAGAGACTAATGAGTGTGAAAAAGACGGGGTAACTCGGGATGAAACCATACGTATCGTCCAGATTGAGGATGCACGGTATTATAGTACAGTAGTAATACTAGGTCCGGGCTGCTATGATGCTGCTGAGAATGTTGTGAGAGACTTAAACGCAAGTTTAAAAAAACTCAAGTCTTACGATGATTTAGTATACGTCTATACGAAATCGTAAACAAAGAAAACCCTGCACATACTGTAACCCTAAAATCGCAGGCTGACAGAAATATTAAAGACAAAGGACTGTTCAAAATTATAACCTAGGGGCGATATCGATCAGCCTTCCAAAGAGATACCTTTCATGAGGCACAACATGATTTGTCCAAAGTAATGTACCAGATGAAACTGGAGAAATTGAGTGATGGATATACATCCCCAGACATGTGCTATATTTACAGCAATATAGCGGAGCACCAGTTTGTTGGTGATACCTAGGCACGCCTGCTGCGCATTGCACACATCCCCAACCATAGAGGGAAGAGCATGAGTATTACATATAACAGGCCCCATTATGTGAATGTCGCGACTAATCTAATAACCAACAGCTCAATATATATAAGAACGATTGAGGGAAAAAATTCCCATTCGGTGATGGGAGCTTTACAGTGAAGCTGCACTTTCGACGCACTGAGTTATAATGGACAGAAAACATTTCACACTCTATCGAAGTGTGAGATACCAGCGTGGTAGTGGGCTTGGATCCGTTTTTTCAACCATACTACGTACGGCGGTCCCCTTGCTGAAGAGGGATGCCAGATACCTCGTGAGGAAAGCGCTACAATCAGGTCTTAACATGGCAGAAGGCATATTGGCGGGGACTAAACCTAAAGAAGCTCTAAAAAAACAATTAAAGTTTAGACGGGACGAAATCGTCAAAGATGCAAAGAGAAAAATGCGTGGTAGTGGGAAGCAGAAGAAGGCTGTCCGGAAGAAGGGATTACCAGCACGTGGCGTTAAACGTAAAAGGATATCGAAGAAGAAGTGTTCTAAGTGAATGAAACCTATGGTTCACCATTTTTTTTGACTGATATAAGCTAAGGACGTTGATCTCATGAATCGTAGACTGTTTACTACTTATCGAGAGAGGTGGTACTATTTCTGACTCGTCATGGCACGCTTCATCCATCCGTATAGTTCACAATGTTGTAAATCGGAGCTGTCCCTCTTTGACATGCCCCCAACTCAAGTTTCTATTTAGCACATTGATTTTACTACGATTAACCCATTAAACACAACTAGTTCCCCGAGTGCTCCAACAGAATTCGTGATACCCAGCTCAGGCCCTTACTTTTTTGATCCAAGCTGTGTGCACATGTACGCTAAACTACGTATAGTCCATTCTGATGGAACGGACTGCGATGACAAATATGCTGTATACACTGAAACAAACTTTCTGCACTCCATACTCAACCACTGTGATGTATATTTAAATCAGGTCAACATCTCGGCAGGAACGGGGTACTATCACCTACGAGCCTATCTGGAAAACGTGCGAACTTTTCTAAAGAAGCGAAGGATACATTTTTAAGTGCCGAGGGCTATTATCAAGCTAAAGACGAAAGTGGTATAAAGAACAAATTTAAAAATTCTAAAAAGAAGGTATATGAGTGTTTTGAACGCTTGCATAGAGATTTCACATTCCAGGAGAAGTTGCTTGCGAATGGAGTTGATATGAAAATAAAGCTCACCCGCACAAATCCTGAGATATGTTTAAATCTGGGAGCTGATGAAGAAGAGGGAGCAAAACCCGTTGTGATTCACATTATGGAGACATACCTACGCGTACGGCGAGTGAAATTAAGTTCACCTAAACAAATAGAAATTGAGAAAAACTTACTACACGCTACAGTAAAATAGGGTTGGCTTCAAAAGAGATCGAAAACATCGCCCTGGGAGTTCTACCTAAAAGGATATTAATTGGAATGCAGGACCACGCTTCGGTGAATGGAAAATATAAAAAGAGTGCCTTTAAATTCGAGAATTTCGGCCTTAAAAATATAACTCTATATGTCAATGCCGTTGCGTTGGACGGGGCTATGGATATGGATTATTCATCAGACGCTGAGTTCCCGCTTTGCGCGAGAGCATATAGTAATCTGGCCCATATTGCAGGTGTTTGTGATGAGCTCGGGTATGGGGTAACGCAGAAAGAATTCATCGATCAATTTAACTTTTATCCGTTTGACATTACACCTGACTTATCTGCTAGTGTAAATACACACTTAAGTCCACAACAGAGTGGAAACATCCAGGGCCGTAACTAGGTTTTAGAAATTAGTGAGGTCCAGATTTTTTCCGAGCGCGGCGGGACGAGCAAAATTCAGACCAAAATGACATCTACAAACAACCCAAGCTATACACTAAACACAAAACCCTTGTCTATAATTAAATACTGTACAAAGGGACCTGTTAGCAAAAATACTTTTATTAAAGCTGCAGCAATATTTCACGGTTCAGTCTCTTTTTTTTTTTAGGAAATAATTACCGAGGTCCGGACCTCGGTGACCTCATAGGTAGTTACGGCCATGGAAACATCTCAGTCAGATTGAAATTCGCCAAGCCGATAGACGCGCCTATTAGTGTACTAGTATACCTCGAGTCAGAAGCCCTAACAGAAGTTGACAGATTTAGGAGCGTTGTGACTGACTTTTAAAATGTACGCGAATACACTTCAGAGAGTAATGAATAGTGAACGAATCACACGTACCACATTTATTGGTGTGTTTGCGAAGAATGAAACATTGAAATTGCCAACTACGCGAGATTGCGGTAGTCTTATTGTGAACACAGATGTCATTGGTAAAGAAGGGATTCATTGGTTTGCAATCTATTTTAAAAATCTGGACCGCATGTACTATTTTGATTCACTCGGGACTCAACCCTGGAGCGACCCTGTTATTGTAAAATTTCTCGAGCAGTTGCATATCTCCGAAGTTGTATAGAATCCCTTCCGGCTACAAGGATATTTTAGTAATACTTGCCGGATGTACTGCCTTTCATTTCTCATGCATATGTCACGTGGTAAGGAATTTATAATTTTTAAAAATTATTCGACCCGTGTCACACTCAACGAAACGACGAAATGATATGCAGACAGATAAAAAGCCGTTTTCCGATTGTGTGCACTCGTTGTATAGTATGATGTATGATAGTATGAATAATTGCATCCAATAATATTAGTTTGTGTATTCTGTAGCTTATTTAATGGAAACTAATTGGTTTTTGTACTAAAAACATGATTTCTTTCATTTAATAAATTGATGAAAATACACTGCGTCTTCTTCTTACCCGAAAAAAAGCTGGAAGCATAAGAAAAAGAAAAAACTTACATTATTTCGCTAATGATGTGGCAATCGCTGGGTTGACCGTGCGGTAAAACTTTTACTTCCGTATTCAGCTCCATGACATGCGTTTCTTCAAAACGAAAAGATTGCATAACACGAGTCAAATCCTCATCGGACCTTTAAGGAGAAAGGATAATTAATTTGATTAGTTCATACATTTTCTGAATCTTATTTAATAAAAAACCCAATTGTTTAAAACATATGCAGAATATACATATCTTCGAACCGCTCAGAGAAGATTGTGATCCTTTAAGAGAAAATGCCGAATAACATTTCAAATGAATTTATTATGGCATTTATAAATTTATTTAAAACTTGCAAAGGATTGTTATAAAAAAATTCAACGATTTTTTATCAAAACAGGACTTAGCATAATATTAATTGCAAACTAATCTATAATTAAAAATTGCGGATACCTATTCTTTTAATGAAGCACTTTACAATAAAATGTAATGAGATGAATTACTACAACCCTCCATATATATATATATATATATATAATATATATATATATATATATATATATGATGAAATAATCGAAACACAGGATAGTGCTCGAGAACTTTCTCCTAATGACAAGCACACTAAAATAAATAACAAGTTCGCGAATAATTGGTTACAAAAAATAAAATTACGGGCACATAATTACATTTCCACGGCAGTCCCTTGCGCCGGATCGTAAGGAGCATCATTGCAAGTATCATCAACGGTTTGTGTTGGAAATAATCCGTCCCATTCGGTTGCGTTAAAAAGATCAATTGTAGACACTGCGGCAGTGTCTCCATCTTCATATAAAGCCGGTAAACTGTGAAGTTGTCGATTCATGATGCAGGGAATGTGTTTGTTTATTCACTGGTGAAAATAACTGCTGTGAGTTCCAGCTGAAAATACTCACTTTTATAGGCATGTTCCCCATGCACTACCTCAAAATACTAATAGGCGGTTCGTAAGTTTGCTGATTGGTTGTCAATGTAACTGAGCGGGACTATGTTAAATTTGTGTACCAATCGTAACACCGATATAACGGGCCCACGCTTTGGACATTGAAGTACTGATTGGTCACCTTCACGACTAATGGTGTCTTTATCGGTTCATTCTCTCCGTAGATTTATCTTCAATGTTCACATCTCAAGGTGAATGAGTGAATTGTTCACTTACACGCTCTGTCACGATGCTTTCCAACATTTTGCATTATATATTTGCAAGCATACTACTCTCAGTAGGGAAATGGGCATACAATTTGAGCGGCGGCAAGTCATTACAGTACAAGGAGAATCTATGGTCTGAACCATAGGTCAGGTTAGGTTCACGAGCCAGCATGCTGGAGCGAACCAGAGCCTCAACGCCAAAGTCAGACACAGAAATGATGAGTTGCAACATTAATTGTACAAGGTTCCTGCATATTTTAGCTGTCAATTGTCACTCTTATTTGCATCTGTATAAGTTTGTTTCCTCTTTTCAAGGGATCACCTGTAAATATCTCCAAAGAACAGTATTAGTGCCACTACTCTTCATAATCCTGACATAAATTAGGACATTACCAGAGACAGCGCAGTAACATCCTTTGCCGATGATACAAAGATCAGTAGAAATATAAGAAACCTAGAAGATCTCTACAAACAGAATATTTGTAGAGATTAGTGATGTAGCGGATGTCATTTTTTTCACATCCGCGGATGCGGATGAGGATGAGGATGTTTGATTTCAACATCCGCGGATGCGGATGCGGATGTCTACATTTTCGTTATTTTTTAGGATATATTCGAGATTTGTTGTGTTTAACGTATATAATAAGTTATTATATAGAGAGAGCTGTAGCTATAATGTAGTATAATTGATTAATTGTACAATAATTGCTGTACTTTTCCCTGAACATATAAAATAATAGCAAGCATCTAACTAATATAGAAATCAATTAGTGAATTCGTCTGCAAATAAATTCGTCATATTTTGTTGAGTTTCAGCCACAATTAGAAACCATAATTGTGTTACCCGACCTCTTTCCCCAACCTCCACCCTTATAGAAAGAGATCTTTAATTAGCTTGATAACTATTTATATTAAGTTTAAAGTTTTATTAGGCATATTTATAAATGAGTAATTAAAATAAAGTAAACTAAGATGTTCATCGTTTAATATTCAAACTTAATTATAGGAAGGTTATGCTTAAGGAACATTAATTTTTCTGCCTTTTCTGCTGCCAGTCTGTTTCTCTTTTCATCATATATTAATCCAGCACTGCTAAATAATCTCTCGCTTGGTACGCTTGTTGGAGGACGTGCTAAATGTTTCCTTGCAAGTTTACTCAAGTATGGATAGATATTCTGCGTATTTTTCCACCAACTAATAGGATTGTCACATGCAGCCAGGCGTTTTTCTTGGTGATAGCTCTCGATCATTTTTACTACATCTTTTGACATCGCGTAGGTCTCGTCATCGCTGCTTGACTCAAGAAACTGAGAGAGATATTCTGTGATAGATTTGCTTGTTGAAGGTGTTGGGAAGGTGTTGGTTCTGTCACTGAAACTTTTATTCTTTTGGTGGGTGGCGAAGCACAGATTCAAGATATTGAAGCTCTTCAACTGCTTTGCCAAGTGATGATTTAACTCGTTCTAATGTACTAGGTGAAAATAACTCAGCTTTGTAACGTGGATCTAAGTAGGTTGCAAGAGAGTAACTTCATACAAGAACAGCCTCTCGTCTTGTCGCTTGCATCACTTTTGCGCACAATGAACTAGTTCTATTATTATAGTAGAATTTGATAATTTCCGCTTATTAATGACGTTTTATCTCAACGGTCCACATCCGCACGACATCCGCAGTCCAAAGTGCGGATGCAGATACGGATGCGGATGCGAGAAAATATGCGGATGTTCCGCGGATGCGGATGCGGATGTGACCTACATCACTAGTAGAGATACAACAATATGAAGTTTAACACTGAGAAATTTCAACTGTTACGGTACGGAAAAAAGGGAGGACCTAAAATCCATGGAGTGCAAAAGAAGATTAGACGCATGGTACAGAACAAGCCACGATGAGTCGGGTGTACCTATGTGAGGTGGAGAGTACAAGAAGCCAACTCACTACTTCATCAGGCTAACTCGAGAGGAGGGGCGATAAGCTTGACCTTCGTGAAATCACCGCATGTAATAATAATAATAATGCATGAGTTGGGAAAAATGGATGCATCATTTGTGCTGAGCACTGCGCCATTTCCTGACTGGTTGTCTGTTAAACTGATGCAAATCCTTTAAGTTAATTTCAGATAATTATAATTTTTAACAGTGATTTCGAAATAAAATCAATAATGTGTGTGTGTGTGTGTGTGTGTGTGTGTGTGTGTGTGTGTGTATGCCATCCTCACTTCATATTCCTGACAAAACTTTCTCTCTCTCTTTGTATATATACGTATTTGTAATAGAATTTAAAATCGAGTTAACGTTCACTAACAATAATAATAATATTGGTTAAAGCAATATTTGGAGTGAACGGAGGTAAATCCGAGTGTTTGGGAAGAAATGTGGGTCAAACCACATTCCAATGTGACCATTTTAGTTTTTGGATGGCGATAGTTACACTCTTCTCACTCTTCTGTCTTTCTTGGTTGGGAAGCGAAGTCGTTTTAATGTAAATTATTTTACTTTGTAAACTGAAGTTATAAATAATCCTAAATTTATAAAAAGCTTAAAAAATTACTAATTAGAAAAGTAAATAGGTACTTTCAGAGAAGTTTGCTAAAATAATTTTCTTTATATATATATATATATATATATATATATATTATATATATATATATAAAGCGCGTAATTATTATACTGCTTGCATTTTTCTGCCAACGGTTTTTCATTCAATTGTATTTCTTTTATTGTCAAATTTAATATATTAGTAAGAAAGTACGAATTAAATTTAATTGAAATTAGTTTGAAAATAAAAAACAAATGATTAAAGAATTGCGATTCCTCTTCTTTGCATCTACCTTGATTTCGCGGAATTTTCTTTATAAAAAAATATAGAATAATAATATAAAAGAATATATAGTTTTCGGGAACTCGATTATTTAAGTGTGTAATTATTAGATTGCTTGCATTTTTCTGCCACTTGTTTTTCATTCAATTGTATTTCTTTTATTGTAATTAAATAATTGGGGTTCGTTTTGCTTTTAAATAAATAATGTATTGAATTAATTCGTTTGCTGAGCAAATTAATGAGAACGTCTCGCTCGCTCTTGCCTTTAATAAATAATATAATTAAAATAAATGGTGCTGCCTGGCAACCCAGCATATATAAATAAATAAAAACAATAACTGGCAACTGTTCCAGAAATAAAAAGTGGTATCTGGCAACTCATCTATATATAACTAAATAAATAAATATTGCTCTCTGGCAACTCTGCCTTTAATATGTAAATAAATAAAAAGTGGTATCTGGCAACTCCCGACCCTCTATATAACAGCTGCGGATCCTCTGGACACTCATCATACGGCTGACTCTGGTGGCTGAAACAACTCTCTCTCCTTCTTAGGTTAAGGCTTAGGTTAGGGTCTCCCTTTGGGAGGTGAAAACATCCCACTTTCTCTCCCAAAGACTCCTCCTCCTTTCTTTCTCTCTCTCTTAGGTTAAGGTTACCCCTTTAGGGGGAGGTCATCCTCCCTTCTTCCCCCAAAGCTCCCCCCTTCATTGCAACTTTGGGGGATAAGCCCTCGCCTTGTTGTAAGACCCCTCCCACCTTTTCAACATCCCCTCCCCCTTGCAACATTGAACAACATTTACAATATTGCATTGCACTCGTCCATTTTGCGCCCATGCTACTCCGTGCATTCAATTAAACTAACCGGGTGTGTGTATATATATATATATATATATATATATATACAGGGCGTCCCCAAAAAATGTATACACACTTTAACAGCTGATAGCTCAATTGATGTTTCTTTCTTTCCAAGTTAAACCCATTAGAATTAATAATGGCAGTCAGACTGAGCTTTGAACAAAGGAAATTCATTCTAAAATGCTACTGGAAGTGTGAAAACGCAGTTGAAGTGCAAAGACAGTTTAGGAGGGAGTTTCAAACAGATCCACCAACGCGACTTACCATCACTCGAATTAGAGATAAGTTTGAGGCCGATGGAACTGTTCAGAATGTCCACAAGAAGCGTTCCGGAAGACCACGGACATCGACAAGCCCCACAAAGCAAGAAAGAGTACTGGAAACGTATCACCAAAGTCCAAGAAAATCTGTGCGGCAAGCGAGTCGTGAGGTAGGAATTTCAGAATCGTCTGTCCAACGCATTTTGAAGCGCTGTCAATGGAAAAGTTACATTCCAAGATTAGTCCATGCTATTAATGAAGATGATCCGGACCGAAGAGTGGAGTATTGCGAGTGGTACTTGGCACGATGTGGATGTGGATTGGACGAAGGGGTTTCGTAGAATACCCTCCGCGTTCACCAGACCCCACACCACTAGACTTTTTTTTATGGGGATACTTAAAAGACAAAGTCTACGCTATAAAACCTGCAACAGTCGCTGAATTGAGAGCAGCCATTGAACGAGAATGCACACAAATACCAAACGAAATGTTTCGTGATGTTTGCGATTCCATTGCTTCGCGTTATCAGCAGTGCCTGGACCAGAACGGACGTCAGTTTGAAAACAGGCGTTGACAAAACAATTAAATAATGTCTGTAGATTCTATTACATTTTGAAAATGAAATGTATTTTAATAAACACTGCCTTTATAAGTATTTAAAGTGTGTATACATTTTTTTGGGACGCCCTGTATATATATATATATATATATATATATATATATATATATATTAAAATATAATCTTAAGATAGATTGCAGCGAAACGCCTGTGGGAGGGACAAAGGAAAATACTTTGATATCAGTTCCTGAAGTAAAGAAGTTAATTAAAGAGTTAGACTGGTTCTGCGTCAGGGGTAGATGACCTTTCGAATGAACACTTAAAATATGCCAGCGACGTAGTATGTCTACATATATCTGCTCTTATCAGCCATGCTTGCTCATAGCCATATCCCTGCAGAGTTCATGAGAGTATATATCTTGCCCCCTGGTCGAAAATAAGTATGGAGACATTCTATTCAGCAATAATTACAGGCTTATTCCTGTCGCTTCTTGCTTCTCGAAACTACTAGAAAAACTCTTGTTACTCCGATTAAATGATTACCTATGGACATCTCTTAATCAGTTTGGTTTTAAAAGGTCCCACTCAACTGACCTGTGTATCTATGTACTTAAAGAAACAATTTCTTTCTAAATACAGTGACAGTAATTCAATTATTTATAGCTGTTTCCTAGATATAAGTAAGGCATATGATAGAGTGAACCACAATATTTTGTTTAAAAAACTAGAAGACAGAAGGTTCCCATGTACTCGTACATATTAAATTTATTGAAATTTTGGTATTCCCACCAATCTTTTACCGTTAGGTGGGGCAATGTACTCTCCGAATGTTTTGGCTCCTCTTGCGGGGTGAGACAAGGCTCCTTGCTCTCCCCTTTGCTGTTTAATGTGTATATTGACGGATTAATTGCTTCACTTAATGAGGCAACAGTGGGATGTTATATAGATAACACAAGTATAAATAACTTAGTTTATGCCGATGATATGGAGTTAATAAGTCCCTCTGTTAAAGGTCTGGATCCGCTACTAAAAGTCTGCGAAGTGTATTCGCAGAAACATGTTATTCTTTTTAATGTGTTACAAAAACTAAGGTTGTGCAATTTCATCCTAAAAGCTATAATCAGCCAGCTGACATTAGGTTTAAAAAGAAAGGTGAAGTATTTGAGGAAGTACAAGAGTTTAAGTATTTGGGTCATACTATTACCAGCTCCTTAAGTGATGACTCGGATATAAGAAAACAATCTCGAAGCCTGTGTGCTAAAGCGAATATGACTATAAGGAACTTTCGGTTCTGTACAAGTGAAGCTAAAGACACTCTCGTACTTTCTGCAATATATACGGACAGGAACATGCTAGTGAGTTATAAAAAAGGTTCTGGCAGAATTCTAAATTTGCTGTACAACAGGTCTTTTAGACTCTTACATAAATTACCCCTGAGATGCTCAGCTTCGCAAATGTTTGCTACCCGCAATATCCCGAGCTTTCCGGAGGTAACAAGACGTGTTCAATATAGTCTAATGCAAAGAATTAAAAACTCAATCAACCCGATTATCCAAGCTATCCATGAGTCCTGCCGTTTATCCTCTAAGCCAGTGGTTCCCAACCTGGGGTCCCCGGACCCCTGGGGGTTCGCGAAGGTAGTACTGGGGGACCGTGAGTTTTCAATATTTCAAGAGGCTCCAATGGAAATCGTACATTTACCCACGATAAGGGAGCTCAGGCTAAAATTTCAAGTTCCCTTGCTCTTGGCTGGAATTATTAATACTTTTTTAATACGCTGTATTTTAATTGCATACTCACTTATATGTCCTTTATTTGATAGTGAAAAATGAGAAAACAACGAGTTAATTATTAGTTAATAAAAACAGTTTGTTTGGTAGACGGAATCTTTCAAAAACATGGGGTCCGTGGGAAAAAAATAAAAATAAAAGGGGTCCTTTGTGGTGAAAAGGTTGGGAACCACTGCTCTAAGCTATGGACTTCTTGGTACGAAAACGTCTTTCTGTAGCTCCACTAAACTTTGACATTACTGTATTATTTCTAATCAATTGTATATATTTTTATCCTTAGTATGTGAACTGTCATTTACGAGGGCCACTCAATATATTTTGCCCCACCTTTTTTTTCTTTCCAAGTTTCCTTGTAAGTTCCAGAAATTTTGTATACAAGTAGTTACATATCTTTTTACAAGTTTTTATTTTCCACATAGTCTCCATCCTTTCCTACCGCTTTCCTCCACCTCGAAACAAGGGCCTTTATTCTTTGCTGGTAAAAGTCCGCTGGGTTCCGCTGGAGCCACCTCTTAACCTCCTCAACAACCTCATCGTCACTCTGAAACTTTCTTCCAGGAATAGCATCCTTCATTGACCCAAACAAATGGAAGTGTGAAGGTGCCAGATCCGGGCTGTATGGAGGGTGGGGTAACACAGTCAAGCGCATTTTTGTGATGGCTTCTCTTGTTTGCAAACTGTTGTGTGGTGTTGCGTTATCGTGCAAAAGAAGGAAGTGTTCCAGTTTTCTCTCCGGTCGAACTCGCTTTATACGTCTCTGGAGTCTCTGTAGGGTAGCAATATATGCCTCCGAGTTGATTGTTTGTCCTTTCTTCATAATGTCCACCAGAATCACCCCTTTCATGTCCTAGAAGATGGTGGCTATAACCTTTCGTGCAGAGGAAGTCATTTTGAACTTTTTCTTGCGTGGGGAGGCTGCGTGATGCCACTCCAGGGATTGGCGTTTTGTTTTAGATTAAAACTGGTGTACCCAAATCTCAACCCCAGTCACAATTCGTGAAAGGAAGTCAACCCCTTCTGTCTCGTATCGAACCAACGACTCGGAAGCAATTTCTTTTCTTTGGGCTTTGTGATCTTCAGTCAGTTGTCGAGGAACAAACCGTGAACACACTTTTGAGTATCCCAGTTGCTGAATTATCGTATTCACACTTCCTTCACTAGTTCCTAGCTCCAGTGATAGCTCCTTGTATGTGACACGCCGATTTGATCGAATGATGCTGTTAGCACGTTGCACAGTGTGAGATGTCACAGCCGATGCCGGGCGATCACTGCGTGGCTCATCATCGAGGCTGGCTCTCCCTCTCTCCGATGATCTCACACGTTTAGACCAGCGTCCAACTGTTCTTCGATCAACAACAGCATCTCCGTAAACGTTTTGTAGACGTTTGTGAATATTTCCAACTGTTTCCTTCTCTGCGGTTAAGAACTCGATAACATCTCTCTGTTTACGACGCACATTAGTGTCAGACACCATTTTCGAAACTGCGTTAACCATCGATTTTATACAAGGGCGTTTAAAAGCGGTTTTACACAAGGAGGGGAGGTTCAAACTGGAAAAATCCGATTATGTGAAGCGCAGAAAGTTCAAACTTACGGCCCAAAATACATTTCAGCACCATGGCCTATTATTTAACTAAGAAAAAAGGGTGGGGCAAAATATATTGGATGCCCAAGTATTAATAATATTTGTCATATGGACTATAGTCTGCCAATAAACCTTCTCATTTTCATTTTCATTTATGATGCACACAGACCGTACATGGAACAAGGAACTCTTCTGAGAAAATTAAACCCAATATAGTTCGAATAAGTAATGGTAAATGACAAACACTAGTTTTTTCCTTATCAAGATGTTAGCCCAACGTGGGCAACGGGTCACTCACAAAGAGGCCCCAAAAATATAGGATCCAGCTTTGGGAGAGGATCTAAGCCCCCTAGGGTACAGCTTCGCCTAGCCAGGGGACCATTCTGAGTTCAATCCCGTATATATATATAGCGTTCAACTTCCATCCGGGCAAAGCCGGGTCGCTCCGCTAGTTACTGTATGACTAGTAAACTACATGGAATTGAACGCTGTTCACGATCATATTAATTGTTTATCTTTATGAACCCAGACATTACATTATAATTACCTGTATGTCAATGACTGCACATTCAATTGCCCTTTAGATATATCATACAATATATGTCTGTGTTATATGTTGTTGTTGTTGTTGTTTAGCCGAACAGCCCACCCTGATCGAGCAAGCCGGCGGCACGCAGGTAACCGATCGCCCTCTCCGGAGTGGACCAGAGGTTCAGCGCACTCGTGATGTTGTGTTGTGTTCGTTGTTGTGCTAGAGCGGTACAGTCCGTCATAATGTGTTCAATTGTTTGTGGTGTGTCTTGGCACAGGTGGCAGGTGTCGTCTATGGAGTTGTCTAGTCTGTGTTTATATGTCCATAAGTTGGGGTGATGTCCACATCGGAATCGTGCTAAGTTAACTCGATCCGATCTGCTCAGGCTGATCTCTGACCTGTTAATGGGCGGCGGCTTCGCACCTAGGACCGCATTCGGACCGAGTCGTGTCAGTGCTTTGTGGGTTAGTGTGTGTGTATGTGTTTTCTGTACTGTGTGATGTCTGTGGGGCGTGGTATGGAATGGAGTATTTGGTTATAATGTCTCTCTGGTGTTACCTTAATGGTGCGAGGTGTTGGTGCATGATTGTACATGTAGTGGCAAGGGTGTTGTGGGTTAGTTGTCGCTGCTGCCATGAATTGTGTTCCCCTCATGTCTAAATGTTCCCTAACTTTTAGTATTTTTGTTTCTGTGTGCAGGTGTTCTATTGGTGTTGTTTGAGTGCATCCTGTAATGATACGAAGTGCGTTGTTTTGTATTGTTTGTAAGGTGTTTATGTGTGTGTTTGAGATAATGGGTGCCCAGCATGGGCTAGCATAGTCCATAACTGAGCGAATATATTGTTTGTAGATGAGTGATGTTGTTTCCTGCTGGTGTCCAAAGTTTGTGCCTGTTAGTACCCTAAGCGTGTTAAGTCTTGACGTACATTTGTTTTTAATGTCCTGAATGTGGTTTGCAAAAGATAATGATGTGTTGTATGTGACACCTAGTATTTTGGTTCTGTGAGTGTGTGGAATGTTGATGTTGTTTAGTGTAAGTTGTGGAATTACCTGGTGTTCTTTTGTGTTGCTTGTAAGCAAGATGATGGTTGATTTTGTGGGCGCTACTTTGAGTCTATTGTGTGTGAGCCAGTCTTGTATACTGTTTATGTATGTTTGTAGGTTATTTGTAGCGGTGTCGATGTTGTTGTGGGTGGATGTTAGAGTGATATCATCTGCATATGATGATAAGGTAAGCTTGTTATCTATGGGTGTTGGAATGTCATGCATGTATAAGTTGAAGAGTGTTGGTGAGAGAACAGAGCCTTGAGGGACCCCGTTCGGAAAAAGCTTGTTTTTGGATGACTTGCCATTAAATGTGACATGTGAGTATCTTCCTGAGAGATAGTTGCTCAGCCACCTTTTGGTGTTATTGTGCATGTTTGTGTTGAGTATTTTGTTTATGAGAGGGAAGCGTGGGATAGCATCAAATGCTTTACTAATGTCTATTGTTGCTAATAGTGTACGTTGAGCTGGTCTTCTAGAGTTGATGCCATCCATGATGTGCTGCGTCAGGTTAGTGAGTAATGTCGTGGTTGAGTGGTGAGGTCTGAATCCATGTTGAGTAGGCGATAGTGGTATGTGTGGGTTGGTGATTTGTAAGATTAGTCTTTCTGTTACTTTGGAAGGTGTGCATAGTAAAGTAATGGGTCTATAGGAAGCTGGTTCTGTTGGATTTTTGTTTGGTTTGAGTAGTGTAATAATTTTACCTTGTTTCCATATGTCAGGAATAATACAGTGTTGGTATGAATATGTGCTGATATTTGTGAGAGCTAGTATTCCTTGTGGGCCCAAGTGTTTAAGGTGTATGTTAGATATGTTGTCTGGTCCAGTAGCCTTCGAATTTTTAATGTTTTTGATGATCTTGGTGGTCTGGTCTGTATTGAAGGGTGTAATGGTCGTGTCGAGTCTGTAGGTTTTCTTGTGTCTGGCTGTTTGTTTGTCTGCGTGTTTCTGGTTGTTGTCTCTGTTTAAGTGACTTATCTTTGCGTAGTGATTAACTAGAATGTTAGCTTGTTGTGTGTATGTTGGGATATTATTTTGGCTGCGACAGATAGCCGCGTGTGAGGTGTGAATGCCGCTGTTAGAGTGGGTAATGCTGTTTATAGTCTTGTATAGCCTGTATGTATCTGTGGAGTGGTTTAGTGTCGTTATGAATTCCCTGAATGTTTCTGTTTGTTTTTCTTTGAGTTTGTTGTTTATTTCTGTGTTGAGCTGTTGTATCTGCTGCTTTATGGCTTCTGTGTGTGGTGTTTGTGTGTTATGTTTGAGGTTGTTACGTTGCCTTATGAGGTGGGCTATTTCTCTAGTGTAATTTGGGTTGTATTTCCTAATGTTGCCCTTGGGTATGTATTTGTTTGCATTATTGATGATCTGATTAAATGTCTTGAGTGTTGTATCGATGTTTATGATGGGTGTGCTGTTTAATGTGGTGAATTGTTCCTCAGTCTGTATTTTGAACTGTTCCCAATCAGCTTTCTTGTAATTTCTGTAAGTGTGCCTAAGGCTGTTGGGGCAGAGTGTAGAATGTGTTGTAATGATGATGGGCAGGTGGTCTGATGACAGTTGTTTTTCTGTTCTCCATTGTGTATGTGTTGCTAGTGAGGGGGAACAGAACGTTATGTCTGGGGAGGAGTTTGAGTATCCTGCTTGATGTGGTATGTGTGTATGTTCTTCCGTATTGTTAAGAATGAAGAGGCTGTTTAGTTGTGTGGCTATGTTGGCGCCTCTGGTGTTGTTTTGGTTGTGCAGGTACCAACTAGTGTCTTTGGCGTTGAAGTCTCCTCCTAAGATGACATTAGTGAGAGAGGCAAGATTGTGTAACTGTGGATTGTAATTGGCTGGCACCTGAGGTGAACTATCTGGTGGGATGTAAATGTTGATTAGTGTGGTGTTGTGTTTTGCGCGTGTTTTAATGTTAACTGCCTGTATTTCTATCGTGTTATCTGCTTGGATTGTGTTTGTAATGTTTTGGGTAGCATCAGTGTAGCTAATGCTTTTACGTATGTAAGTGATGAGTCCACCCCCGTTACCCCCAGTACGATCTTGACGGATCGCCGTGAAGTCAGGGATGGTGGGTGTTTTGTGTGTGCGTTTTAGTTTTGTTTCTTGTATAAGTGCTATGTGAATGTTTTGTTTGTGTACGAATTCCCTAAGCTGCATGATTTTGTTTGTGAGGCCATCTACGTTGTACTGTAATATGTTAATATTATACTTCTGTATGTGTCTCATGGTGCTATTGTGTCTATGTCTTTGTGTATGGTGACATGTGTAAGTTGTAGTGGGGCCTGGATTAGTCTTAATGTCGCCAGAGAGTAAGAGTAGTTCGGGGAGCACGCAATTGTTCCCTGTAATTGAAAAAATAGCACGCTGAGAATAGGTCCGGCCCCGGGAGCCGATCGGCACTCTGACCGTGCCACGCAACAGGCCGTCGACTGCCAGTCTGGCCAACCGTAGACAGCCCGCTGCACGGAGATTTGAGGAAGTTTGGCCACCAGCGCGTTGATGTTTTGGTTTGACGTCGCCTCTTCGCGTTGACGTGTCCTGCGCTGGAGGATGCAGCCACTGTTTAGAAGCTTCCTCGTCAGCTGCTAACACTTTTTTCACGTTGTTCTCGCTACCTGTTCAGACGTTTTTTATAAACAAATCTCAGTTTTCTGCTCAACACGGCTCTTTCTAATTTTAAAATTGATTAGTCAAGGAAGGAAGATGTTGACTTCTATTTTGCAGCAACAGTTGATGATATTTATGTTACTTTACTGATTAATGAAAATGATTAGGCTCTTCAAGTTATAAATGAATTCTTTCGTAATAATTGATAAATACGAAACACAATAAGTATTTTACAATAATGTGTTATATGTTGATGGACTTGGTTGGTTGTGCCCCCTCCACTCCACCTTCCCCCCAATTGGGGTACCTTGACTATCACTGCAGCGTTGCCACATGTACGGAAACAATTAACCCTTTGAAGCCAATCATACAAAAATAGATGAAAATCATACATACATACATATCGACAATAATACACCATCAAATATAATGACATAAAAAAAAACTTAACTAAAACTAAAAACGCTTATTTTCCACCTCTGAAGATATAATTATGCAGTTATATATGATATTACTTAACTAAACTTGTGACAAAGATTTAGGGTTTATGATATAAAAATTAGGGCCTAAATTCGAGGACCTAAAAAATATGAGGGCCTAAAGCTACAGCTTTATTAGCCTAATGGTTAATCCGGCTCTGGTCGTATCGCAGCCTGTCATCGGATGGACGAAAAGGACAGCTCTTCATTTTCCCTATTACTTGCTGCATGTCCACGATACAAAACAGCTTTCCTGGTTTGTTGCTTGAGCCAAGAACTGCAAGCCACCAGCATTTTTTATTTGGAAAATATAAAGCCACTTAGGCTTATCGTGTCATGGCCAGGATGCCAGTGTCCGTGCTCACCACTGAGACTTCGCACCAATCCAATGTCGTTAAAATGCTTTAAACTGCAAACAGAAAATCTAGGTATAAAAAATATGAACTATGGAATTTTATAAGAACTTGCACGAAAATTATTAAATCAGTGTACAAAAAAAAATGGTAATCTTTTGATAGAATATTTTATGGGAAACATTTCTAAACATTTCTGTAAAAATCCATGGGAAATGAGGTGAAGCGGCCATAGGACGTTTTTGGGCTTCTGATATGCTATTGAGCATGAAAACTCTACTAATACTGAGATTTTAACTTTACCGTTTTATTTATTTATCTTTTTAAAGTTTGATGAAATTTCTGTCCAAAATTCCTTGGCAAGTGGGTTTGAACTATACACTTTATTTGTCTTTATACAGAATTTTATACACGCCCAGTTGTGAATTAACTATGTTGCAAGTGGTGCAACTGCACCAGGACCCCCACAAATAAGGGGTCCTCACAAAATATTATCTAAAAATAATGGACTACACGTTTGGTGAAACTAGATATCAAACCATATCTTATCTAACGTAGCCAAATCGACCTTACCTAACCTAACCCAACCCAGGCTAACCTATGTTTTATTGATCTGTCCAAAGCAAATCTAACCATATTGATTATATACTAATTTTTCACCTAGCCTACCTCGGTGAACACGAACAATCATCCTGACAGCAAGCAGCAGGTAGTACGTGTCTACCCTGAAATCAATAGTCTGACATATGATGACTCTCGCAAACTGACAACAAATTAACTGCAACAGAAGGCAATGCTGCTGATATCTTTAGTAATGTGGCCATGCCTCAAGGGACTATTCAAACCTACTTGGCAGCTAATTACCCTGGTGAGCAGAATGTAGGGTATGGGTGGACAGTAGGGTGTCCCGTTTTGGACGAATCTCAAAGTTATTAATGTCCAGCCCTCTCACATCGTGACAAATGATGATTTAAGTATGCTAATCAATTTTTAGACCGAAATCAAAATATTTGACCCCCGAGCACTCGATTCGAAAATTTTAGGGTCAAATTTTAAAAAAAATTTGAGTTTTTTCGATTTTATGCCTATAAATTCAATTTTAGACCCTAATAAATGGTTTTATCCGATACATATTAAAAAACCGAATCATTTGATACCAAATTTATATAGGTTTGGCTTAAAAATTTTGTTTTTATTTACTTTTTTCTTATTTTTTTCAGGATTTTAGCTAGTCAACTAGTTACCTAATGATTAACTATGGCTTCGAATGAACGAAAGTTAAGAAAAGATAAGGAACGTGATGATTCTGTTCTTGGAGATCTCCTTCCTCATTTGGAACCACACAGAGGGGCACATTTTCCTTCAAATGGAGATGTTCTTCGTCACTTTTTAAGTCTAAAAAGAAACTCCATGAGGAATAACTCAGTAGAGGAGACAATAAAAGTAGTTTTGGAAAAAGTTAAACGTTTTTGGATCCTGGCCAGTATACCTTCTAAAGATGTTGGGCGTCATCCGAGACCTAAGCAGTTATTAAAGGACTTAATTAAAAAGAGAGATACTATTGCACGAATTGCAGAACGTCCTAATTATAACAATAAACTTCAGGGATTTAACCAGGTTTTAAAAAAAACTTTTTGACAGCAGCTCTCAGAACGCTGAAGAAATTATAATGAAAAATCCACTGAGAAGTAATGAAACGAAAATTTGGGATGTTAAATTTCTGGAAGATCAGAGAGGAGAAAGGGAAATGTGCTTAGGAGGTCTAGATAAAATATATGAAAAGAAGACTAAAGCTAAAGCTGAAAGAATCCAAGAAATAAAAAACCGTGAACTAAAAGAATCACAAAGGAAAGCAATGCCTGGAACATCTAAAATGAATATGGTCTATCAAGAAAATTCGTCTTCAGAATCGGAGCAAGATGATCCAGAATTTAAACTTTCGAGTGCGAAAGAAGGTTCTAAGCGTCAAAATATTATGAAGTCTTCTAAAGTTAGCAATATAGCTGACAGATTAAACTTGTCATTAAATCAAAGAACAGCTTTTGCTGTTACTGTGCTTTCTGCCTGTGATATAAATTTAGAAACAGTCAGCCTGTCCAGAACAACTTCTTGGAATGCAGGAAAGAAAACTAGGGAGAACACATCTAAGAAAGTGAAAATCGATTTTGAGCCTCCAAATTTCTCTTCGCTCCATTGGGATTCTAAAATAGTTACAGAATTGAGAGGTGAAAAGAAAGAACGGTTGGCTATTTTAGTTTCGGGAATGCCAAGTGCGAAGGAAGGCAAAATTTTAGCGGTTCCAGATATCCCTGATGCTACTGGATTTTCTCAAGCCCAAGCCACTTTTGAAGCTGCTATGGATTGGAACCTAAAGGAAGAGAGGTTTCGCTGGTTTTCGATACAACCGCATCGAATTAGCAAGAAACATAAAACATTGGAAACAACAAACAGATACCTAAAGAATAAAATTGAAGATGTAACAAAATATCTTTATGAAATCCTGCAAAATGAAGATAGCAGTGTATTACTTCGCGGGGATTATAAAGAAAGTGCTGAGTTATGCCTACAGATTTTGAATCAAACTCTACCAAAAGGAATTCGTTGGCTTCATCCTGGAGCCTCGCATCGTGCTAGATGGATGGCTACAATCATGTATTGTATAAAAATGTTTGCTTTTAGTGATCAAGCAGGTTACACTGAAAATATGGTGAATAAGCTGGAAAGAGTATGCAAATTTATAGTAATGATATATATCAAAGTTTGGGTGTCATCTACAAAAGGAGTTGAAGCACCTGAAAATGACCTGCAGTTATATTACGACTTGCAAGCATACAAGAAACTCGATGAAGAAGTAGCAAACCAGGCTGTTAAGGCCCTTGATCGCCACCTCTGGTATGTTACTGAAGAAATGGTACCGCTTTCTTTATTTTCAGAAAATTTAAGTGGTGAATTGAAGACCAAAATTGCTAAATCAATATCGAAATTTGAGAAGCGAGGATTTTCTAACCGACGAGGACCACCAACATTTCCTACACTTAACCCTTCCACGAGACTTCCGGATCTAGCTGGGCCAAACTCATGGCTCTTCTTGAATTTATTCATTTATTCTGGTAACTGGCTTAGAAAATCTGCAAACGAATGGAAAGATGATGAAGATTTCAAAAGAATGAGTAATTTTGTACACTATATGAAAGTAATAAATGACACGGCCGAACGAGGTGTTAAATTAATAGAAGATTATGCTAATTCGATCACTAGAGATGAAAAACAAAAACAATATCTGCTACAGGTGGTTGAAGACAATAGACAAAAAGTGGCTGATTTCAAGAAAAAAACATTAACCAAGTATATCAGAGATTAGGCCGCGCATTCGAAAAATCGAAAATAAATTCTTAGTTCTTTATTTTAAAAGAAAGATTTTAGGTTTATGGAGTTTAGTACTTTTTTTCATTGCACTTGTTTTATATTTTTTCTCATCTTGTTTTAATTTTATAATTGTGTAATGTCTTTGTATCGAAATTTGATCTTTACTTTCTGTAAGGAATCAAAAATGTTGTCCTAGTTGAAGTTTTAGTCATTTTTTATGAAAAGAGTTTTATTTTTTTTTTTCTTATGTAGAGGAAGCTTTTGTTTTTCTAGTCCATAAAAGAGGGATATTTTTATTATTTTTACCATTTTTGTTTGATAATTAAACGGAAAACGATTATTTTCTTTTATTTGCCTTATTTATTTAATAAACTTGAAAGCAACAAGAGAAATACTCTAAAAATTTTAATAAAATGCCTTAAAAATATTAAAAAAATCATATAAACACAAACTTTTTAAGCCAAACCTATATAAATTTGGTACCAAATGATTCATTTTTTTAATACGCATCAGATGGAACCATTTATAAGTGTCTAAAATTGAAATTATAGGCATAAAATCGAAAAAACTAAAAATTTAAAAAAATTTGACCCTTAAATTTTTTAATCGAGTGCTCGGGGGTCAAATTTTTTGATTTCGGTCTAAAAATTGGTTAGCATACTTAAATCATCATTTGTCACAATATGAGAGGGCTGGACATTAATAACTTTGAGATTCGTCCAAAACGGGACACCCTTGTGGACAGCAATTGGTAAAAGGGGTTTGCGTCAGAAAAAGAAACGGGTCTGTGGGAACCCGTCTCCATCCAGAAGAGAACCACGGGTAGGGCAGCAACAAATACAACAATTAAGGCAGTGATAATATCTCGGTAGGCCCATGTATTTGCCTCCCGCTTCCCACCTGACCTATCTGCCTCAGAACTAGAAGAATACCTGCGTCAAGTGACAAGAATTGGGACTATCTGCTCCAAATTAACCAATAAACAACCAGATACTTACAGCTCTTTCTATATTAAGGCAGAATGTGAGAAACCCTCTGTATTTATGGGGCCAGAAATCTGGCCTGAAGGAATCTACTATAGTTGGTATAACATGAATTTCAGGAAAAACTCAGTCCACAAAAATATGGGGAAGCAGACTCCACCACCTAATCCCAGGGAGACACCCAGTGATAACATTGATAGTGTGTATAAAAAAAGTGGCCCAGTTTCACAGACTCAGTGTTAGTAGCTGTAACTGTAGATGTAACTGTAGAGGTCCCAAAATAAATGCTGATAGTGAGATCAATAAACTTTTATTTGCACATGACATTTCTTTCAGGAAACTTGGCTCTTTAAACAAAAGTGCAAAAATTTAAACGATATTAAGCCTAACTACAGCGGAATAGCTAACTCACCCAATGATGATAGTGAAGTTATCACTGTGGACAGACAGAATAAGAAGGAAAGTATAGCTATAATGTAGCATTCACAGTTGGAGAGGTTTATAGAGCCAATTAGTTATGAATATGAGTGGGTTGTAGCCATAAAACTAACTATTGATGACAAAATACTGTATATATTCAATGTTTATATGACTTATGAGTGTGCTGAAAATGAGGGGGTATTTTTAGATAGAGTCTGTAAACTAAATATACTGTTAGAGGAGCTGAATTCTTTATATTGTAAAGTTGTTTTAGATATAAATCTCCGTTTAACGTATGCGGGTTCTATACTCAATATATAAATTGTTTAATACAACATCGTCATCATTAAATTCGAGTTTATACATTCCCTTACTAAGCGATTGCTTAGGCTCTTTTCACTTTTTCAATTGTAAATTCTTTACAGCTCATATTGATGGTTGAGGAAATCTAAATCGTGTCGACAGTTGTATCTTATGTAAAGATATAATTCTTCCGGATAAACGGTGAATGCGAGGGAAGGTTTGTAGCGTTCTAATCCGTTGTTCCAAAGCGAATGGTACTTCTTGGAGGGGTGTATCTTCAGAGCTTCAGATCTACAAAAGCTAAGGCTAACAAAGACCTTAAGATCCACTCTAAGGTTAGCCCGAGAGAAAGAACAGAGTAGGGGGTTAAAAGAAGAGAATAGGGAGTTAAAAGAAGAGAATAAGGGGTTAAGTAAGTAGCAGAACTTATCATTCGTAGTTTAACATTCATTCAGAAAAAGAGAGAGAAAGACTCACCATCATCATCCGCCGGCCACTGCCGACAGGTCGGAACAATAGTCGAAGAGAATAGGAAAGGAGTGAAAGATGAAAAGAAGTAAAATAAGAACGCTTACAAACCATGCAAACACAGTCTTAACTCAAAAAAACACTGTCATACCATGCAAACTACAGACATTCAAGAGAGGATGAGAAAAGAAAAAAAATATGACGAGTATAACAAAAAGTGGGTTAGTTTACGCTACGAGCTACATCTAAGTTCGCGTTCGTCTATTTTTTTTTAATAATATAAATTTAACGCTGGCATATCACACGCTGGCATGTCCCAAGCTGGCATCAATCATCAACAGACTCAAACCTCGACTATCACCCCCTAGAGCTCCTGTTGCTAATTGTTTTATTATTTTAAACGACGTTAATATTTTTAAAATGCCTATTTAAATGATTTTTAAACATTAACGCTGGTAGAGTTCACGACGGACGCGGGAAGATTATTCCATTTATCAGTTACTTTAAACGTAAAAAAGTTTTTAGCGATGTTAGTAATGAAACGCCTACCACGTAATTTAAATCCGTTATTACAAGTATTGCTATTATCGAAAATGAACAATTTGTCAAAATTTACGTTATCAATTTTGTTAACTATTTTGAAAACTTCAATAAGCTCCTCCCCTTAATCTCCTAGTCTCGAGTGAATGCAAGTCTAACTCTTTAATCCTATCTTCGTAAGACTTGTTGCATAGTGACAGAATTAGTTTCGTGGCGCGACGCTGAACCCTTTTCAACCTATCAATATCCTCACACAAATACGGGCACCAAAACTGAATGGCATATTCTAAGTGAGGCCTGAGTAGGGACTTGTAAAGGGGAAATATAATATTCTTCGATTTAAATTCGAAATTACGCACTATGAAACCTAACATCCTATTAGCTTTTGCGCAAGACTCCAGGCACTGGTTCCAGCTTTTAAATCCTTAGATATGCGTACGCCTAAATCTACTTCCTCATGAACGCTCGCTAACTGTCTATCGTCCATCGTGTACGTGTAATTATTGTTACGAGAACCTATCTGCAAAACTTTAATTTGTCTACGTTAAATTGCATCTTCCACTTATCCGTCCACTCCATAATCTTCGTTACATCGTCTTGGAGCCTATTTCTATCGTCCACGTTAAGAATTTTGCCGCCTATTTTAGTATCGTCCGCGAATTGTGACACGTTACTGGTCAAGCCTACATCTATGTCGTTAATGTAGATTACGAATAGCAATGGGCCTAACACTGAGCCCTGAGGGACACCGCTACCTACATCCAACCACCCCGATCCTCTACTATTAACAACGACTCTCTGTTTCCTGGCACGAAGCCATTCCTCTAGCCAGTTCGCTACCTGACGGCGTATACCGTGCGCTTTAATCTTCGCAATTAATCTTCTATGCGGAACTGTATCGAACGCTTTTTTAAAGTCTATGCCTATCGTATTCGCAAACTATTTCGTTATAAAACTCTAACAAATTAGTTAAACAAGATTTATGGCGTCGAAACCCATGCTGATTACTATTAATCAAATCGCGACTTTCTAAGTGATCGCCAAAACGATTCCTAACTACAGATTCCAAAAGTTTACCGACAATTGACGTTAAGCTAATAGGCCTATAATTGCTAGCTACTGTGCGGTCGCCTTTTTTAAAAATGGGCGTAACGTTAGCTAATTTGAAGTCGTCAGGAATAATCCCCGCTTCCAATGACTTATTAAAAATTTTTGTTAATGAGGACGATAACGTCTTTCAAATCTTTCAAATGTCTAGGATAAAGCGCGTCATGGCCTGGAGCCTTGCTAACTTTTAGCTTATCGATATAATGAGCAATCTCACCCTCGTAAACAGTTATTTCTTTCAAAATAGTCTCGCTACTAAATGGAACGATATCGTCCACGTTGGGGACATTATTTATGTATTCTACGGTAAAAACTATCTCAAAAAAGTTGTTAAAAATACCCGCCATCGCCTGAGCGTCGGAAGCCAAAGCGCCGTTAGCGTCCACTAGAGGGCCTATGTTTTTTTTTATCGGCTTACGATTATTGACGTAGTCAAAAAACTTTTTCGGATTATGTTTACTATCCGCAGCTACAAGTATCTCAAAATTACGCTTAGCATTCCTAATAGATCTTTTAACCTGACGTCAAAGCTCGATATATCTATTAAAGTTAGCTACCGTGCCATTGCGCTTATTAAGTCTATACCCTCTGTTACGCTCGTTTATGAACTCACCTATTTCCATAGTCCACCACTTGGGCCTACCATAATTTCTAGCGCACTTGGGCCTACGCGGAATAAACTCCCTTTCGATATTCAAAAAACTGGATCAATGAAAGAAAGCCACCCCCAGCCTTCTTTAGTTAGCTTTATAAGGCTAACTAACGAAAATATCACGACCTAACCTAATCAATCGTTGGGTCAACTATACGCCCTTGACGAATAGTTGTAAAGCTGGGGGTGGCTTTCTTTCGTTGCTCCAAAAAAACTTTCTTTAAACGCCTCCCAATGAAAATTTGCGTCATTACCCATAAATAAATTATTCCAGTCCACTACTCTCATCCTATCCGCAAAACTATCAAAATTAGCCCTACGAAAATCAGGGACTTCTATTACGTTACTATCCTTACTGTTTTCTATGAATAGCTTAAATCTAATAATTTGGTGATCACTACATCCCAAACTCTCACCTAATTCCAAACCTTCGACTATATTTTCGTCGTTCGTCATCACTACGTCTAAAATATTGTCACCACACGTTGGTTTGGTAACCGTCTGTCGTAAAAAATTATCTTCCATGAACTCAATCAGTCTCAAACCCTCATCATTACCAGTAAAAGTCTTGTAATTAACGTTAGACAGTTAAAGTCTTCATCAACTATACTATCCCGATTATTAATAAAGTTACGAAGAAGTGTGTAAAATCTAGTATCGGTATCGAGGGGTTGAACCGCATACCGCATTAATTGTTGCCGGAAAATCTATCTTAACCTCGATAGCTCTAAGGGAATTACGAATGTACAACAAAACGCCGCTACCAATCCTATGTAACCTATCATTAGTAAAAAGTTTAAAACCCACTATATCAAGTTCCCCTAACAAGTCCCGAGTCACGGTATTTAACCACGTTTCGGTTATAGCAACTATATCGTAGTTATTAGTTCCAAACCGTTCTCATCTTGTTTGTCTCTGCACTTCGTAAAATCGCTGAGTAGAATCGTGTAAGCATATTCGAGAATCGTATCAAAATGGTGCATGTCGCTAACACGAGCGTTTAATAAAGGTTTCAGTTTACGGAACGTGACTTTCATATATTTTGTCGAGGATGATCCCGAGTAGGTACTAGGGTGTTGTTAACTGTACTCTTTCACATCAGGCGTATGTCGACGCATGGTTGAGCGGTATCACGGTTCGCACTTGACATACAAATAATAGAGTATGAGGGTGTCTCACTATTTATCACTTTTTTTGCACTACCTGCTGGTATTTTATAATTCTCCTCCGTCCACATCGTAACTATCATAAAGATTTTACCCATTTCTTCAATGTTCAGATATATAATATTACGTTTTGCAGACTCCGTTATGACTATATTTTGTTTCAAGCACGTAATTAATTGCATCACTGCTATGTTTAAACACCCTTACCGATTTATAAAAGGCTACATGGCGCGTAAGGGGACAAGTACCAAGGCGGAGCCTAGCCAGGATCATCTGTTCTCGTCGGGATAAATTAGGTGATGACCAATGGAGAGGAATTGAAGGGGCTGCTGTAGAATAAGGGGCAGGAAGTGAATTCCAAACCTTCTGCCACCAACTCTGGACATGAGGCTGGAGGAGGGCCTGCGCCTCATGAGAAGACAGTTTGAGCCGTACTCGAGAGCCAAAGATCGCTGCATTCCTGGCAGCAACGTCAGCAGCCTCATTTCATGGGATACCTACATGGCTCGGTATCCAGAGGAAGATTATAGAGATATGGTTGGGAAGCAAATGTAGCAACCGTAAAATTCGGTGGATGAGGAAATGTAGAGAAGAGTTTCTTTCCAGGGCTTGCAGAGCGGAGAAGGAATCAGAGCAGATAACGAAGTTGTGATGATGCAGCATGTTGCGAGAAATGTACTGAACTGCTTGAAAAATGGCATAAAGTTCTGCCATAAATATGCCACAGGTAGAGGGCAGCTGCCAAGATGTGGTAACAGTGTCAATGACAAAGACAGATGCTGCTTGTCCATCTAGAAGTTTAGAACCATCTGTGTAGATAAATTGGGAGGCTGGTAAGGACTCTATGAGGGCAAATAAATGACTTTGTATGACAAAAGAAGCTACCTGAGACTTTGAATACTTAAGGAGGTCATAAATGAAAAGGAATGGAGTTATCAAATACAGGGGGGACATCCCGCTGGAGTGTAGGTCATGAGCAGAAATGCTAAAAGCAGAGAAAATCCTTTGAGCAGCAGCAATGAAGGGCTAAAGATGGAGGCATTGCAGATAAAATTGGAACAAGTAAAAATCCAGCTACAACCGGCGGACAGGGTGATGAGCTATGCTGAAGGTGCGGAGAAAATAACGAAGATCCAACAATCAACGGCAAAATTGTAAAGGCATGATAAGAGCCTCTGCTTCCAGGAGGTTCACCCGGGTGCAGCGCAGTGCGCCCACAGCAAGTCGAATGCCTCGATACTGGAACCTATCTAATTTAAGGGGATGACAGGAAGCAGCAGGGGAATATAAGAAACTTCCATAGTCAATTCTTGATCGAACCAGAACTTTGTACAGCCGGAGTAGGGTATCCCTGCAGGATCCCCACGTCGTGTTAGAGAGATATCCCAGGATAGAAAGAGGCTTGGTACACCGATTTTTGATGGAGTGAATGTGGGACTTCCAGGTCAGACTTTGATCGAAGACCATCCCTAAAAATCTATATTCAGTTACCCGAGCAATGGGAAAGGAGTCTAAGTGTAGTGGACGATGGTCAACAATAGGGCGTTTGGTGAAGACCATATACTTCGCTTTTACAACAGAAAAGTTCAATCTCCAGTCATGAGACCAGTCAATTAAAGTGTCTAGCATGTCCTGAGCATATTTTAAGGCCTCATGGAGGTCACCTGAAGCCATCTAGGACGTTTTGGCGCCGACATTTTGGCGCTGGACGTTTGGGCGCCACCGTTTGGGCGCGGAGCCGGTTTGGCGCCGCCGTTAATTAGTATTAAGTATTAAGTAGTAATACTTGGTTATTAACCTGAAGTGCTGTCTGTCTTTTCAGATAAGTTGTATTGTTGCCCTTAATAGCATAAATGTCTGAAAATACATCAAGTAAGAAAGGGAAACAGAAGTTTTCACATAATGGATATTTGTATGTGTTTGATAAATGTAGCAAGCGCGACCCTTCGTTACTTTTTTGGCGGTGCGAGCAAAAGAGTCAGTGTATTATAAGGTGTATATATAATATGGGTACTTTTCCGTTATCTGCCCCATTGACGATTGGTTAGGTTCAGTCATGATATTTTCGTTAAAACTAACAAAAATATCACAACTTAACCTAACCAATCGTCACTGCACGGTTAGGTCAACTGTATGCCATTGACGATTGGTTAGGTTAAGTCGTGATATTTTCGTTAGTTTTAACAAAAATTAACTAATTAACGGCGGCGCCAAACCGGCTCCGCGCCCAAACGGTGGCGCCCAAACGGCGGCGCCCAAACGGTGGCGCCAAAACGGCTGCGCCAAAACGTCGGCGCCAGAACGTCGGCGCCAAAACGTCCCATTCCGCACCTGAAGGTACCCAAAAGGCACAATCATCAGCATACATGGAGTATGAGACAGAAGGGGGTGCAGTGAAGATGTCATTGATCATAATCAGAAAGAGTGTGGGGCTAAGTACACTGCTTTGGGGAAACCCATGTCTCATTCTCAAAAGTCTCTGAGAGATGGTTGGCAATAAAGTTAGCTAAATGGCCACGCAGTCTCAGATTGTGTAATTTAAGCAGAAAACCATGATGCCAGATTGAGTCAAATGCCTTGGAGATAGCCATAAGATAGGGCAGTCTCCCGTACACCACATTCCAGACGGGCAAGTGCATCATAAGGGGAAAAGCTCCTGCGGAAACACTCTGATGGAGATCTAAAAGAGAGCTATCCTCCAGGTAAAGAAGAAGCCTCCTGTTGACCATCCTCTCAAAGACTTTGCACAGACAGCTGGTGAGAGCAATAGGACGGTATGACTGAACATCAGTTAGAAGCTTTCCAAGCTTGAGAAAGGGGGGAATCAGAGCTGACTTCCACTGAGTAGGGAAGGAGTCAGTAAGCCAAAGTGAGTTATAGAAGCGTAAAAGCTGAAGCTTACCAGAAGAACTCAGGTGTTGCAAAAAGGAATAATGGATGCCATCCTGTCCAGGGGAGGAGGAGCCACAATGATGTAGAAGTCGAACAACTCAGGCAGAGTGAAGAGAGTGCTATAAACCTCCCCATTATCAGAGCGAAAAGAGATATGCTAGAGCTCAGCTTCGGCCATTCTATAAAAAAGGGTTCAGTGTAGTTTCGAATGCTGTTGACAGTAGCAAAGTGCAAGATGAGCATGTTGCAGACCACTGCTGTGTCAGAGTATGAAATACTATCTTTAACTAAGACTTTACGTGGCAGCATAGAGGGGCAGACTTGAAAGGCCCGGATTTTTCTCCAGACTGCAGATGAGGGTGCACCAAGGGAGATGTTGTTAACATAGTTCCTCCAAGAGGTTCTCTTTGCTAATTTTACAGTGCGCCGAGCAAGTGCTCGAGCATGTTTGAAGTTGATAAATAGACGCAGAGCCGGATTTAGACGTGTGGAGGCCCTGGGCAGCCTCCATGTGGAGGCCCCCCTACCTTAGGGGAAGACATAATTGAAGTCATCCATAAGATTCATAATATAATTAACATACATACACTTTCAAAACATCGTGCACTCTTGTGTCTGTCCATTCCACTCATTTCTGCAAAAAATGAAAGCCTCGGGTTACTCGGGTATTCCATTATAGTGAGAGTAGGCCTAAAAGAGTAATAAAAACAAAATAATAATCAGTACACAACAAATAGTAATTGGTAAAAGTTTATGTACTACAGTGGTATTGGATGCGCGTGTTTTTTTGTTGATCATCTATCGGGTTTTTCTAGTTCCGGGTTTTTTTCTATTTTGATAATGGCTTGTCAATATGTGGAGGCCCCCAAGATGTGGAGGCCCGTGGGCAGCTGCCCACTTTGTCCACTCCTAAATCCGGCCCTGAATAGACGTAGAATTGGGTTCTTTCGAAAGTTATGGAGGGCCCTCTTACGTGACAAAACAGCAGCTTCACATTCAGCAGTCCACCATGCTGCATTATACTTAGGATTAACGTTAGTTGACTTCAATGGAACAGAGGCAGAGGCAGCTGTGAGTATGGAGGTAGAAATGGCTGTACAATACAATCCAGATCGGCATCATGAGAAGGAGGAGGCAAGTTGGCTAAACGGGCATAAGCACTCCAGTCAGCATTTTTCAGATCGAAGAGGAAACGTCGTTGAATGGGAGGAAGGGAGGATGTAGACTGCAGAAAGATAGGGAAATGGCCACTATCACAAAGGTCAGAGGATACGGACCATTGGAATTGGTGGGCCAGTTCTTGACTACAAAGGGTCAGAGCAATGGAGGAGAAAGTCCCTGTAGCATCAGAGAGGTAAGTAGGGGTGGGCAAATTAAACAAAATAAGGAGTTGTCCAAATGGAAGTCAGCAAGAAGGACCGCTCTCTCGTCGCAAAAGGAAGAGCCCCAACAAGAGTGATGGGCATTGAAGTCCCCTAATAAGATGAAGGGAGTTGGAAGTTGCTGTACAAGATCATCAAGCAACTGTAAGGTAAGCGAAAAGCCGGGGGGCATGTACAAAGAGCATACTGTAGTCAGTAGTCACTCTACCAAAGAGCGGAACCTGTGCTGCAACTGCTTCGAGCGGGGTATGTAATGGGAGGGGAGTGCCAGGAAGAATGGCATGACGCAGTAAAGCAACACCACCCCCATGGGCATTCCTATCTTTTCTATAGAATGTGTAGTGTTTGAAATAAGGGGAGAATGGTTTGGATGGGCGAGTTTCCTGTAAGGCAATTAAGGCAGGAGAATAGGTGCTAATTAAGTTCTGCAACTGGGGTAGTCGTGCACGAAGGCTCTTGACAGTCCACTGTATAAACATGAAAATTAAGGGGTGAAGAGGAGACGCATCCCCTTGGCGGAAGTAAGTTTTTTATTCGGAGCAAGATTATTTGCATTAGCATAAGAGGCAAGTCTGTTAACAATATGTTGAGGAGATTTATTCCTGGACATGAGGTCACGAACATCCTTCACCAGCTGCCAATACTGGGAGCTGGTGAGACCACTGACAGCCCGAAGGCTCTTAGAATGAGGAGGCTGAGAGGCAGACTGGGGAGAGGGAGACGGGCCAGGAGGGGAAGGGAGGGTAAATGACCGTATGGAAGCGAAGAGGTGCCTCTGACAGTAAATGGATGGGGAGATGGAATTGTAGGAGGTGCAGAAGAAACCGGAGGGCATGCCGGGGGAGGCGAAGGCCTGGGTCTAGGCTGGACAGGTGGAGTTGGGGGAGAAGACTGAGCTGAAGGGAGATGGGGTGGGTCTGTCCTGGCTACCTGGGAAAATGACCTATCTAAGAGTGAACAATCGCGTCTTGTCTCTGAGAAAGAGAGATTATTCAAACATTTGTTTCGCATTATAGCCTGCACCTTCAGGCAAACTGGGCAAGTGGAGGAGAAAGCGGAATGGGGAGCATGACAGTTTACATAACCATCCGGACCTTCACAATCTGGAGAGGAGTGAGACCCCCCCCACACCTCCCACAGCGGGGCTCATTCTGACAGACACCTCGGCCAGACCAAATCGTTGACACTTAAAGCAACGCAGAGGTCTCGGAAAGAAATGCTCAACAATATAACTGAGGCAGCCACAATAGATCTTAGTAGGGAGAACCTTCCCACCAAAGGTAAGTACCAAGGCCCTCGTAGGAATCCTGTCCTTACCTCGTGTAAGTCGTTTCATATCCAAAACACCGCAATAAAGCAGCGTGTGATGCCAGCAATAAAATTATAAAAAAAAAAATTAGACTAACACGAACGTAGATGTAGCTCGTAGAATAAACTAACCCACTTTTTGTTATACTCTATCTACTTTTTTTTTTTAATCCTCTCCTTACTTGCATGTCTGTAACTCTTTTTACTTGCATGTCTGTCGTTTGCATGGTATGACAGTGAGTTAAGACTGTTTGCATGGTTTGTAAGCGTTCTTATTTTACGTGTTTTCATCGTTCACCCCTCTCCTATTCTCTTCGACTATTTTTCCGACTTGTCAGCAGTGGCCGGCGGATGATGATGGGGAGTCTTTCTTTCTCTTTTTCTGAATGAATGTTAACCTACTTACTTAACCCCTTATTCTCCTCTTTTAACCCCCTCCTCTTTCCAGGTAGCCTTAGCTTCTGTAGATTCTGTAGAACTAGCAATTCTGGTGCACGAATAATGCCTTGTATCGTATCAAACTTGGATGCCAATTCTACCTTAATATTGTATTGGTTGTTCAAGAAGGAGGTTGCATTAAGAAGGGTTCGCAGCTAAGATGGAGAAGCAGTCTGCAGTAACAAACTACCACTCCTACAGTATTTGACAGACCTAACCTCCCCACAAAGAACCTCAATGCCCCGCTTAGGGGCAAAGGGACTGAGCTTAGTGAGCCGAACATTATCAGAGACAGCAGTCATACAGACACATGAAGCGTAAGAAGGAATTTCATGATGTTGGTCACGACGCAGGAGGGGCTTATTCTTGAAAGGAAGCGTAGGGACAACTTTTATCACGGAACCGGACTTAGAACCAAGAACCTCACAATCACCGGAGGACGCCCATCAGCATGCTCACCCAAGGGGGGCCAGGTACTATGGACAACAGAGGTAGTGCTAGTACTAGAAGGCAGGGAAGCTAGCACTGAAAAGGAGTTTGAAACAGGCACAGTGGTGAAAGGAATTTGTATGTGACTGAGATTTCTGTGAGCGCTTAGAAGTGGGAACATCCTTAAGGCAGTCTGAGGACCTAGCCATTTTTAATGCCTGAAAGCCATCCGAATCGCATGCACTTCGGCAAAAACAATAGACGACTGGAAGGCAGAAGTACCCCCATCCTCAGATGGGGCTCCCTGTGAAGACATATGTAAGAGCCGATCGAAAGATGGTAGGCTATCCGAACCAACCCGAAAGACCTAACCGAAGGCTAGGCGTGGCCCTGGCCAAAGCCTAGAAGCCAGACCCTCTCCCGAAAAAAAAGAAAAGGAAAAGGCCTAATAGGGATCCAGCTAATTCAGCACACAATCGAAATAAGACGATTAAGGAAATATACACAAACACAAACCAGGGGAAAAACCTGGCTTAGAAATTAGCAAAATCACTGAAACGTCCTATCAGCACGATTGACAACCTCACTGTCAGCAAATAAGGACTAATCAGAATCCGTTGTGAGGCGGTACGCATTTTTTACCACAGCTCGTGAGTTCGGCTTGTAGTGTTAGATCTCGTCTTAGTAGTCTCGGCTTAGATCCTACGTGGGAGCTGTGGTTAGATGATATGATGCGAAACATGAAGGGATATGTACCAACTTGAAAAAACTTAGGTTCAACGTAATTCAATTAACACTGAGGGGCTCCATGTGAAAAATAGGCGTACCCAAACTGTTCCACTTTGGGGGATAAATAATATTCATCACTAAATTCTATTAAAAATTCACACAAACCTTTAGTTATAATTTCGCTAGTCACATCAGCATGGTATATATGGATCTAGTGGCAGAAATGTTTTACGTTGTCCATAAACACTAGATTAGCGTTTTCTAACAGAGCTGTGTATTCGGTGAGATGAAGCATGATGTAATAGCTTTGGTCCGTCAATGAGTTTCATGATCCAGAGTGTCTGTTTCTCTTCGGTGAACGCTAACTTCTTCACTTCACACTGGTTGTATTCTTTGACGCATCTTAAACTTACGACATAGTCCACTACATCTTTAGCATTACGAAAGCTTGTGATACTCTCATCAGAATAACCGTAAAGTAGTTGAATATCGTGTTCTGCCAGCTTCGCATGATTTAAAGCAGACTTAAAGGCCTCAAAAGACGGATAAATAGAATATCTTTGAGTATTCTCAACATCTGTAGACTTTACAGAACCATTTGAGGAAGGTGGAATTAAGCAATATCCGTGGCAGCCATTATTATTAAAAAGTTAAATTTGATGTAATCGCCAGTGTAAAACTTCAGCAACAACTCAGCACGGGCGCACATCAACAACGGTTGCGAATTAGTAGTTCGCTAAAAAAAAATACTACGCAAAAATAATGATGACATAGGTTTGTGGGCGGGGCTTGTACGTCAAACTCAGACAGGACAACAAATTAGCTGCTACTACTGACGAGCGCATCTCTACAGTGGACGGGGCTATACAATACACACACACACACACACACATTCAAAGGTTAAAAAATATGCGTAGTTTAAATACGTAATATAATAATATATTTATTTAAAGTACATAAAATAAATAAATAAATATTCAATAATGAGTAAATAAACTAAAACAAATTATAAAAAATTTGAAAAAGTAGAACAAAAATTAAAATATGTACATCGCTTATTCATTCCCCGCGGAAGCCAAAGGGAACAGTATCGTAGGTACCAGGCATCTGTTATCGTTACGATATGCCTTTGTGCCTATAATCTCCTTCACGCTGCTAAACTTCTTTGTGCGAAAGTTATGAGTCCCTACAACCAAGTGCGGAGGCGCAGCATTCTTTTCACTAATATCATCTCCAGCATTTTCTAAACTCACTAGATCCTTAAGTGAATTGAAGTTGTTGATCTGACGGTTTGTATGGTGTAAAGTGATGCCTTTCGCCTCCACGATACATTTGAACTCATTACCGATCCTCATACGTACCCCGTAAGTTTTTGTCAGGCGGAGACAAAAGAGTCAGCATCAGCGTTGTCCCCATACTCGTCCTTAATTTCGTCAGTCAATTCGCCGAGGAACTCACCAATAAGAGGCATATATTCACACTTCGAAAATTTTGAAAAAGTTTCTTCACTGGATGAGCTATGTTCCTCTATTCTGATGTGGTATGGTATTGTGGGTGGTCACTAAAGTTCATAATTCTGTCGATGTTGTAATATTGGGCTGGTTGTAGGTCTGAGGTAGGTTGGTGTTGGGTGTGATAGGTCCTATTTGCTTAATTTTTAGGTTTGGCGACCACTCTACCCGCTACCCTTGCCTTTGCACATCTTTTCCATCAATGTTGCAAATGTTGCAATAACCTCTATTCCTTTTATTATAACAATTGCATTGCACTCAACATTTGGATCAATGAAAGGAAGCCATTCCCGGCTTTCTTTAGTTAGCTTTATAAGGCTAACTAACGAAAATATCACGACCTAACCTAACCATTCGTTAGGTCAACTGTACGCCCTTGACGATTGGTTAGGGTAGGTCGTTATATTTTCGTTAGTTAGCCTTATAAAGCTAACTAAAGAAGGCTGGGGGTGGCTTTCTTTCATTGATCCCAACATTTTTGCACCCATACGCAGCCAAAAAAAGGTGACCAGGAAGCTACATATTTACCGACAAAGTATGTCGAAAAAACTTCCTTTTATTAAGGAAAAATTTTATAAAAATATTACGTGGCGTATACAAGTATATATACATATACTGTATATACTCAAATTTTCCTCAAATCAAAACAGTAATTTGGAAACGCAGTTTACAATTGGTTGGATTTTTTAACTAATTATGTCCATTCTTAAAAATAAAAGCAAGAGCCTTATTTATCTTTGCAGTATTTTAACTTTATATATTATCTACGTAAGTAAATTGCTTTTACTGTGTTTTTTAATAATTAATATAAATATTAAGTTCGTATCTATGTCTGATAGGAGTTTCCGAGTCAATATACTTCAGCATATGTATTGTGGATTAATTGAATTTATTGAAAATTACAATATATGCACAGAAAGGGCTTAAGAATTCAAGCACTCACTGAATAACATAAAACGCTGTTCCTTTCATTGGTGATGAACCTTGTATAGAATCTTCGTTCGTATGTTGACCCTTTATAAATTTAAGCTACCCAAGATGGCCGTGAAACAATTAACTTTAAGTCGCACCAAAAATCTTGACAAACTTAGTTTACAGGGTGTACACAATGTTCTGTTCTGTTATCCCTATGCCTTTATTTCTCACAATACATAATTGTAAATGAAAAGTTGCAAAATCGAGATATCACACAAAAGAGGCGCTGAAACGAGCAATCAATGATGCGTTTCACTAATCACTCCACCCATATTAAGGAAGCTGTCATACCGACCAAGGCAATGGATTATTGTTTGTTGTGAGAGGAGGTCCGGTGCCACTGTCTCCTAGAATGAGAAAACCGATGGTGCTCACACTGATTTTCTGGACACGTAAATGTGTAAATATGTAGAAATTTCAGTTGTTTATTAGTGCAGCGAGGTAAAGAAAACAAAATAGTGGTAACGAGACATTATGGACACTTTATATATATATATATGTTTAATAATTTAATTAAAGTAGGTGTAAATCTCCCAATATCTTAGTTTTATATTTAAATTTCGAATTGCATTTTCGAATTGCAAAATGATAGTCATCAAAACAAAATGAACCAAAAGCTCTTCATAACTAATTCGATTTTAATGTCATCTTTTCTTAAATATCACGTTTATCCGACATTTTTTCTGACCCTGACCCCGCTCCGCACGTTTGGAAATAATTAAGTTTTATATATATATATATATATATATATATATATATATATACAGGGCGTCCCAAAAAAATGTATACACACTTTAACAGCTGATAGCTCAATTGATGTTTCTTTCTTTCCAAGTTAAACCCATTAGAATTAATAATGGCAGTCAGACTAAGCTTTGAACAAAGGAAATTCATTCTAAAATGCTACTGGAAGTGTGAAAACGCAGTTGAAGTGCAAAGACAGTTTAGGAGGGAGTTTCAAACAGATCCACCAACGCGACTTACCATTACTCGAATTAGAGATAAGTTTGAAGCCGATGGAACTGTTCAAAATGTCCACAAGAAGCGTTCCGGAAGACCACGGACATCAACAAGCCCCACAAAGCAAGAAAGAGTACTGGAAACGTATCACCAAAGTCCAAGAAAATCTGGGCGGCAAGCGAGTCGTGAGGTAGGAATTTCAGAATCGTCTGTCCAACGCATTTTGAAGCGCTGTCAATGGAAAAGTTACATTCCAAGATTAGTCCATGCTATTAATGAAGATGATCCGGACCGAAGAGTGGAGTATTGCGAGTGGTACTTGGCACGATGTGGATGTGGATTGGACGAAGGGGTTTCGTAGAATACCCTCCGCGTTCACCAGACCTCACACCACTAGACTTTTTTTTATGGGGATACTTAAAAGACAAAGTCTACGCTATAAAACCTGCAACAGTCGCTGAATTGAGAGCAGCCATTGAACGAGAATGCACACAAATACCAGACGAAATGTTTCGTGATGTTTGCGATTCCATTGCTTCGCGTTATCAGCAGTGCCTGGACCAGAACGGACGTCAGTTTGAAAACAGGCGTTGACAAAACAATTAAATAATGTCTGTAGATTCTATTACATTTTGAAAATGAAATGTATTTTAATAAACACTGCCTTTATAAGTATTTAAAGTGTGTATACATTTTTTTGGGACGCCCTGTGTATATATATATATATATATATATATATATATATATATATATATATATATATATATATGTTACGTGTCATCGGTGAAATTGCGTTTTTCATGAAATAAGCAGAATATTACTTATTTCATGAAATTGGAAGGCCATTTGCCAAATCCATGAAATAAGCAAAATTATTGCTTTCGCTCTGCCTATTTCATGAAATAGGCAGAGGAAAAACTGAGAATTCAACTGTCAGTTGCAAACTACATTCAAAGCAAATTATACTTAGACCAAAATATACAAGCAAGTACCTAACCTATTTTGATGCTTTTTTGCACATATGGCGTGGGTGGCACGAGCTGTTACAAAGGTTTCCAAATTTTAGACAGCTGGTTCGGCAGTTTGGCTTGGTTAGGTTAGGTATGGTCAGTGGTGGGCACCGTTAACCAAAAAGTTAACTTCGATAATGATAATCCGTTAACCCCAATTTTTAACGCCGATAACAATAATCCAATAATTTTACTACAAAGTTAACGGAAGTTAACGATAATCCGTTAACGATAACTATTTCTTTACTAACATTTAAAAAAATCAAGGAAAAAAGCTTTAAAACCCATAGAAAATGTTTATTTATGCAAAATCCAACAATAAATAGGTATTTAACTGTATTTTTATCAAGTTTTGCAACTTTTTTGCTTAATAACTTTTTTTTTATGTTTAATAAAAAATGTACTGATTACATGTTTTGAAACCCTTGTAACCACTAACCATTAACTAAATTTTAATTTACCAGAGAATTATTATGGCGGGAACTGAAGTTATGGCGGTTTGAATTCATTCGCGGAGCGGTGATCTTCCGTGAATGACTCCTCGCAGTTAACGTGTTAACGGACTTTAACAGACTAAATATCGAGTTATCGGAAGTTAACTGGTCCGATAACGATAAATGGAAATTAACTTCCGTTAATAGTCCGTTAAAAAAGTTAACTTCGTTAACTGTTATCGGATTAACGCTTTAGTGCCCAACACTGGGTATGGTTAGGTTAGTTTAGGTATGGCTAGATTAGGTTAGGTTAGGCGTGGTTAGGTTATGAAATGCTTAAGCAGTCGTGCGCACATAGCTACTCTTTTCTATTAAAGATTCACAACGATGCGTGTATCCCTAAAAAGTTTGTTAATTTTCATCAGAGACACAAAAATATATATCGTTTAGATGTTGTCCTGTCCTTGAGAAGTCTCAGAATAGAGTTTTTGTCATTTAATTAAATTTAAATAAAAATATCATCGCAAAATATCAAGCATTTCATAACCTAACCTAACCTAACTGCCGAACCAGTTATCTAACCAAAAGATGCTCCTCTCTAAAAACGGAAAAACTTTGTAACAGCTCGTGCCACCCTCGTCATACGTGAAAAAACGCATCAAAATAGGTTAGGTACTTGCCTGTATATTTTGCTTTAAGTATACTTTGCTTTAAATATAGTTTGCAACTGTCAGATTTTTGTGTATTTTAATTTAAATATAGTTTGCAAATGACAGTTGAACTTTCAATTTTTGGATCAATCCCAGAATAGGCACCTGAAATCATTTTTAGGTGCTTAATCTGGGATTGAGGCAAAACACAGGTGCTTAATCTGGGATTGAGGAGAAAAAAATATAAACAGTTTTTAGAGATATACTTTCATTGTTTTTATCAATATTTGAAAAAATCAACTCTAACCTAACCTAACCTAACCAATTTATGTGGCAAGATAGATTTGCTTCAGATGGATTCAGAAACATTCGGGCTCATATTGCAGGAATTTATAATATCTAAAATTTTTCTTTATTCATTAAACCACTTTAAACCTTTTATAACTTTGCCTTTATTACATTTGTAATAAACTTTGTATAAACAATAAATTTTGTAATCATCAGGTTTTTTTTTATTTAATTCCTTGCAAGGTGCCTATTCTGGGATTGAGGTTGAACGCAGGTGCTTCATCTGGGATTGACCCCAATTTTTTCCTCTGCCTATGTCATGAAATAGGCAGAGCGAAATTGTGTATTTCATGAAATAAGTACTAACTTTGCTTATTTTATGAATTTGGCAAATGGTCTGCCAATTTCATGAAATAAGCAGTATTTTGCTTATTTCAGGAAAAAAGCAATTTCACCGATTACGCGTAACACACACACACACACACACACACACACACACACATATATATATATATTATATATATATATATATATATATTACCTACACCCGCACACACGAATGTATATGATAATAATAAAGATTATCATTATCATTATTATTATTATTATTATCATCATATATATTTGTGTGTGGGTGTGTAGGTAACTGGGCACAAGTAAGGTCGAGTATGTGATAATACAGATGTAGTGGAGTATTTTTGTTTTTTGGCGAGATAATATTTTTGGTACCTCGGAACATTAAAAAACGAATATAAAAATCTAGAAGCATTTTTACTCTCGGAAATAAGTGTGTTAGTCCTGATTAGGTTAGATCAGTTAAAGTTAGCTTAAGTTAGGCTAGATTAGGTTAATTAATACCCCATTATTTTGGGGATTTTACAGAAACACTTCTTTGAGTTCACAATTACAATCGGACCACTTATTTATTGGTTCAATGACACTTAAGTTAGGTTACGTTAAATTAGGTTAGGATAATTAGTCTTTTAGATGTATGGGTTTAAAAGCAGTTGGTACCTCGCTCATACAGAGATGCGCATATTTGCTTTTAGTCCTTTCACATTTTGTCAGAAACACATTATTTCTCTAATGAAGAAGATTCCAGAGATCACGTTGCTTTTTTTATTTTACATAAAATTACCTGTTCATGAAAACTATTTTTATACATAATTTAACAAATTAAGATTTCGTAATATGACTATAAGAGAAAATACAATATTGAACTATATCGTAAACTTCATTAAACTTCAATATTGATTTTTTTTCAATATTTTTAGACTTCGTTAATGGTTACTCGAAACATAGACTCATCCTCAGATTCGGAGAGTATCCGAAGCCTTATGGCAGGGCCTCTTACACCTTTCGATAAAAATCTCATTAAAGAGGTTGCGAACAGGTAAGTAGAGTCAATATACTTATTTAATATCACTGGTTCAAGGAACTCAAATTTTAGTATTGTATTCACGTGTATTGTATATCCGAACGAAGAATTGTAATCTTATATACGATTTAAAATATTTATTCACTATAGTAAAAGGATTCCTTTTATCTTAATCAGCAATTCTTACAGAATTACACTCTTCATATGGAAGTGCTCCGAGTTTTCTGATCCAGCTCCGGAGTGCTCTAGTGATTCAGCTCCTGCTCCAGGCCAGCTCCAGAGCTGAGAGTGACTCCCATCTCCAGCTCTGGAGCTGCGCCACTAACCCAGTTCCAGCTACAGAGTGCTCCACTAACCCCAGCCTTATATCTTAAGTTGTGCTAGAGTACGGCGTTGTTCCGGACTGATACTTTAGCGTCTTTTTATGCGCTACAGCTCTTAAGATATATTGGGATAGCAATAAGATATTTTGGGATAGCAAAATCATTAAGGCTAGTAATCTAAAGCCGAGTTCTTAAAGTGCAGCACGCGAGCAATCTGCATCCATCAAACTGTACCGTGCGGCCTTAGGGGCCGTGAGGTAATTCAGTACATATTAAAAATATGCCATTTCTTTCTTGTATTATACATATATTAGCGTAGGATCGTGTGTATATATATATATATATATATATATATATATATATACGTTAACCGCTAATCCGTTAACCAAAAAGTTAACTTCGTTAACCGTTAATCCGTTAATTCGTTAAACATGTAACGGAAGTTACCGATAAACCGTTAACGTTAACTTTTATTATAAAAAAAATGAAAAACACAATATATATATAATTTAATTTTCCCTCTTCTTCTCGTTCTCCATTTTGTCCATGAGATGCATGTTGCCCTTCATGAAAATTAGCATATCAAAGTTTTCGGGAAGTAATTGCACTGAAATTTCTTCGGTCTTCACAGCAGAGATACTAAAGAGTAAACAGCCTCTGGCGCCACACGCTCACATTTACTTCTCAACGCCATCTATTATCTCATAAAGAAACTAATTCACATTGGGACTTGAAAGTACCGGCAGGATCAACCGGGTAGAAAAATAATTATGGAGATTTTAAAGATGTGGTACCTAGAAGTACCGCCAGGACATAAAGGGTTAAGGTGAAAACGCTCCCATTGTAAGACATCAATTGACTTAATTTATGTCATCAAAGTGACATGAGAATTGAAATCTTACCTGATCAGTTTTATGGTTCTTGAAATGTATCAAGGAGACTACTAATAAGGTACTCACAGACATATTATAAATATACATGACTTACTTGACAACGATTATTTTAAATATTCACTAGCACAAACATGTTGCGCAAGAGACAGACTGCAAATGAAACGAATGTAGTTATTTGTTGTAATTGTTACACATATATTATTGAAAGTGCCTTAAAATGCTCGTGATATTTCTTGAAAGAAGTTGAAACATTCAACTCAAATGGCAAATCTTTCCGCCTGATTTTACAGTCGACCATGTTTTGCTCAAACCAATGCCATAAATAACTACCATATTTGGTAAGACACAAATTGTGGCGACGGAAACAAATATATCGCCTGATTTTGCACTGCGGAAATGGAAATTCGTTCATCACTATTAACAGTGGCGGATTAATTGCGCACCTGCTCAGCACTGAAAATAATAGAAACTTTTAAACGTTTATTTATGAATTTTTTGGGTTAACGGACTTGAGTTAACGGAAGTTAAATGTAACGGAAGTTAATTAGTCCGATAATGATTTTCAAAGTTAACTTAAAAGTTAAATCGTTAACGAAAAAGTTAACTTCGTTAATTAACGATTAACGGATTAACGGTTTGTGCCCAGCTTTGATAGTGTGTATATACACACACACATGATATATATAGGGTGTAACAAAAGTCCGTTCTCATAGGGAAATAAGATATAACAGAATTGAACGAGAAAATAGTTTTAACTCTACTGTACATTACAAACAATACAATCAACTTACCAATTAATCTAGTGCATGCTCGTCGCTTCACTAACGATAATTATGGCGATTTACCGTTCCATTTAAATTAAAACAAGCCTCTTCGCTAAATAAAATATCGGAAAAGATTTCCCTATGAGAACGGATTTTTGTTACAACCTACACACACACACACACACACACACACACACACACATATATATATATATATATATATATATATATATATATATATATATATATATATATAACCGTACGATTTACTATCCACACTTGGCAAACGGCCAGGACATTATATTACGATTAAAAAATACTATACGCACATTCGTACCGTCAACATTAACGGTCCGGTTTGTTTACAATTAGTGTTTTACATGCTCATCGAAAATTGCTCAACGTCAAACAGTCCAAAACACCAATCGCTAGTGATCAGCTCCCATCCCCTAAACTTGTTGACATTCACTCTACTATAAGTGGAGCAGCTCCAGGCTTCAGCTCCAACTCCCAGTTGTGCTCTGCTCCGGCTGCACAATCCCAGCTCCAGCTCCGCTCCGACTCTGGAGCAGAGTTTAAACAATTAACCTGCTCCCCTCCGGCTTCGAATCTTGGAGCTGGCTCCTGGCTCAGGAGCCGGAGCATTGTCAACCCTAATAGAAACCCAGTCTTTTGCATCACCTGTTCATTCTCACAAGAAGCTTTTCACATATACCACTTTGTGGTTTAGTTATATAGGTTGAAGGAGTCCCTTTGCCAATCAGCTGTATCATTTTCTATGAACATAGCCAGTCTTACAGAGTGTGACACTTTCATGATAAATTATCATACCCACAGGCGACTCTTTAAACATAATTTTGTTAAACCAGATAACCTTAATTAGGCCATTTCGTTATAAACTCAATGTAAAAATATGGTTAAACTGAACATCGACTGATCAATATACCCAAGAAATCCAAACTATTTTGTATCTCAGCGCCAGCGACCAAACAGCTACACTTCAACCCCATAATTATTCACTACACAAGAAATTCAGAGTTTTATCACAAGGGAACCTATGTATGTAGTATTCATGTACGAATGTACAGGGCCATTCAAAAAAGACGCAACAGTTTAAATTGCTTATATTTCGTAATATTGTTAACGTACAGGAATGATTTTTGTATTAGTTTACAGCGTACACCTGAGAGTTTTGTTACCGCTTAAGCCTAGTAGCCTAAGGCGCTAGGCGAACGACTCTTGTAGCCTTAAATGAATATTTTGACGATCGCGTCATCTCGAATCGCTTCCCTGAACGTTTTGCCTGTGGATGGTCTTGGCCACCATATTCTCCGGATCTCAACCCATGTGATTATTTTTTCTGGGGATATCTGAAAGATAATGGTTACAGAAACAATCCTCTCACAATTAGTGAGCTGCAAGAAGAAATTTCATCTGTTGTCAGCACAATCACTCATGACGTTCTACGCACAGTACTTGCCAACTTTCAACGTCGACTGCAAATGGTTTTGGATGTCGGTGGTTCACACATTGAACATGTTTTTCATTGAATAAAAACTCCCAATTGTACGCTGTAAACTAATACAAAAATCACTCCTGTATGTTAACAATATTACGAAATATAAGCAATTTAAACTGTTGCGTCTTTTTTGAATGGCCCTGTATATACTGTATGTATTATTGTATTCAGTTATTTCTACAGTAATTTTGATTTGTTTACTTTCACTAAAAAGTTTAAAATACATATACTGTACGTGTGCATAAACATAGCGGTGTATATATTCTTACTATATTCTTATTATAGAATATAAAATATACAAAATATGAATAAGGTTTGCAATGAGGTGGGTCCCGCTTCGATCGAACGAGTCTTGGAACCCAGTTCTTCATTTTTTAAGAAAGTCAACTGATTGATTGATTGATTGCTTTGGTTAAGGTGCTGTGACACATGGCATTAATACCCAAGGAGCGCTATGTATTTATTAGGGTGAAGTGATCATATATAGAGCTAAAAAAAATTAATTGTTTCAATTTACTGTAATTAGGAAAAGTTGCCATTTGGTACCACTTAACTATTGACAAAATATTTTTCATATATTCGTATATTTAGGTCTGCCACAAGGAGGATGAAATTTCACCAAATTTCACATTTTTAGGAAGGGTCAAGACATAAATAATATTTATTTTCTGAGCAACTCTCAGCTATTTTGCATGATTATCTACCTCCAGTCACGCAAAATACCCAGAACTCACCACGTGGAGGTGGCTGCTCTTCGAGTTCCACCCATCTCCCTCTTCTATCATACTAAAAATATTGAGTTTCTTTGATAACACTGGCCTGCGTTTCAAATTTTTTTTTCAAAGGTCAGAGGTTTTTCAACTGATTTAGGATCAGTTTCGCACGCTGAATTCAGAAATGTAATCCATTCTTCTCAATCAGGTCAGGTTTTTTAGATATGCTGGCCGACTACTGCTGGTGCCTGAAGAGGGATGTGGTGTCTGCCCGGCACAAGCGGAAGTCCCTGAAGAGGCCATTCATCCCTGATTAGCCTATTATAGTGTGCTGTACCCTTCTTGAGATCTATAAGAACAGCCTGTAAAGCCTGTATGTATATACCAGTCGACATATGCTACTACATGTATCGCTCACCTACCAATAAAACGGGAAATGAGAATTTCTAGAAAGTGTTTATATTTCGAAAAGTTGACCTGATTGAGAAAAATGGATGCGATTTTCGGAATCAGCGTGAGAAACTGACCTAAGAACAACAAACATATCCTTGACCTTTAAAATCACGCAGACCAGTGTAATAGAGCCATATGTATAGAAGTAGTTCAGCAACTGAATTCGTTTTTAGTGTTAAAGTTTGGCATTGCCGTTCTTGATTGGACTCTACTCTTGATATAACCGTCTCTCTGCTTCATTCCACACACCGCCAGTGCCAACCCCAGTGCTAACCCCCTCCTCCCTTGTTGCAAGACCCCCAGTGCCAACCAAGGGGTTCCCCCCAAAAAAGTGGGGAAGGGAACTCACCCAGCAAGCTGGGGAGTCCACCTAACTTCTTTACGGGAGAAGGTGGGACGGCCTTACCCCCCAAAGGGGTATACCTAACTTAAGAGAGAAAGGAGAAGGAGAGAGGAGTGTTCGCTTGGCTCCTGCCAAGCGCATATTGAGACTTATAAGATCCTAATCCGTCAGTTGGCGTAGAAGCCAGTGCCTCCAGGTATTATCAGCCAGTTAGCACAGTGCATACAACGTTTGGACAGCCAAGAAACGCACACAAACGCACGTACACCCCCGACTATACACCCATAAAGCCCCTATTATTGTACACACAACTTTATGCACGATTATATGCACCGGGTTCGAGTCCCGGTGACGGCAACGGCGCGCAGCAATCCTTCCACACAAGTGGTTGGTATATAAATGGGAACCCTGGGTATCCTAGTGGTTAAGACGCTGGGATGCAGGATTCCCCGTTAAACTGTAGGTCTAAGGTGGAGTGTAAAGCTTGACCTTCGTCAGAATGAACAATTCGGGCGGTTCAGGCGGAAACTAACGAAGGGTTAGCCGAAGGAAAGCCTATATATTTACAGTTCCGGAAAAAAGTTCTTCTAAAAAAATTCTGAAAACTATAAAAAATTACTAATTAGCACAAGAAACGTACACAAAAGATTTAAAATTTATAATTAGCAATCACGTCAAATTACATCAATTAACTCTCTCTCTCTCTCTCTCTCTCGGGCGTAACTTGAAGTGGATATTAAGGTCTTTTTCACTTGCAACTTCTGTAACTCCTGCAAATTAAAAATAAAACAAGACAAATGATACACATAACATTAAAATGAAGGTGAAAATGTACAGCATAAATGAATAAGTAGAAAGGAAATAAGAAGAAGATAAAGGAGGGAAATGAATAGAAGAAGAAAGGCAAAAGCGATATAAACAAAAACGTACCTAAACAAATCCTAATTAAACGATGTAAATAGCTGAACAATAGAAGGATATAAATATTTATGACTGAAAATGATTTAATACAAAGAGATGCCTCGAATTCCATTCCAATTAATATTGAGATGGACCTTTAAGATTTGCTGATTGGTTGCAAGACTCGGTCATGTTTGTCTGTTTGTTTATTTCCCCACCTCTCTCTCTCTCTCTCTCCCTGTCACGGCCAGTTAATTTTTTAGTTATTTTAGATGGGTGTAAATCCCGCCATATACACACACACACATATATATATATATATATATATATATATATATATATATATATATATATATATATGAAAATTATTTCACGAAAGTAACACGTGAAAAATATTTATGATGAATAAAACCACGAAGAAAAGGAAACACAAAAAGGTGGTTTTATTCATGATATATATATATATATATATTGTCACAGTTGAGGCAATAAATGGATATTTATCATAAGCGATCTCTGGATACCATAAAGTTTAAAGCGCTGCGATCTGAACCCGATTTCCAATTTTAATTTCCAATGTTGGTAAATCCCTATATATATATATATATTGACACAGTTGAGGCAATAAATAGATATTTATCACACGCGATCTCTGGACATCATAAAGTTTAAACTCAGACGTTTATCGTAAGGGAGCCATCCCCGTTAATTTTTTTGAAAATTATTTTCCAGTTTTAAGGCGTCTCTATCACTCACTTTAAACCTGCGAGAATTGTCCCCGAAATCCAAATTTATTTTCGATTGCAACTAAGATCCTTCATACTTTCTTTTCTGATTATCCCGACAGCGTTACAGGTAAGGGCATAAAACCGAAGTATATAGTACGGTCGATCTCGCCGTCATGGCCAGTTAATTTTTCAAATTTATTTTACTGTTTTAAGCCGTCTCTATCTCTCTCCCCATCTCTCTCCATCTCTCTCTCTCTCTCTCTCCACGGTTCTGGAAGATATCCATGGAATGGGTATGTTATATCTGACACGCCCCAGAATTCACGGAACAGCCAATTACAACCCAGTGGGCGGAGCCCCATGACCTCTGGTTGGTGGATGGCAGCACTCACACGTTAATCTGCACCCAAATTTCACCGACGGCCAATAGGAAACTCGTGATTCGGATATTGGGGGTGTTTACAATTAGGCTCCCGTCTATAAAAGGGAGCATTTTCATTTGGAATCCTCATCAGTTGCATTATCAACGAGTACTACAGAAATATCTCGTCATGAGTCATTCACAGCAGCTTTACATCTCCCCGGAATTGTTTGAAGATGGAGATTTCTATCCAGAGGCTGCACTCCACCTTTTCGCAGCGGCAGACCGGAAGGATCTTCTCTCCACACAAACTGTTGCAGAAATTTGTGACGACGAGAAAGAACCAGCGGAAACATCATTTGAAATGTGAGTAATTACGTAATAATTTAGTTTGTGATTTGGGCTATATACATCGTATCTATCATTCAGTGCAAGTGTTAGTTAATTTATAAAAATTCGTAATAAAACGAAGTGAAAGGATATCTGCTTTGTGTATATAATTTGCTGGGCGTTTTCTCTTATTGTAGCTCTCTCCCCATATATATATATATATATATATAGATGTATGTGTTAACAACCGGGATCATTACGGGCGTAATATAACCTAACCTAGCATAGCCTAACCGGGTATAATATAGCCTAACCTAGCGTAACCAAACCGGGCATAATATAACCTAACCTAATGTTTATAATTTATTTAGTAATCTCATTTTACCCTTTTATTTTGAGTTTTTCTTGGCCAAAAGTTTTTCTACATCGAAAAAATTATGAAATGTAGAGGCTCTTTTCTTTATACGGGCGTCTATTTATTAATACCAGTCGGAACGTTTTGTTTTAAAATTTGACTGTTACGATCTGTACAGCGTTAATTTATGTCGTAGATAACATCATAACATTCGCTTTCAATTTGTCACCCGGTTTTCGGATTAACTAATTCAGTTTAACATTTTCTTGCGCATTATTTTTCTCATGTTATTCTAGCTAACGCCAGACAATTGAATTGAATCTAAGGGGATGTGTCTTTGTGTTTAACGGTTAATATATACGGTAATATAAAGAGTGTGTATGAAGTAACGCAAGTAAAGAGGCATTTCCGATTTGAACTGATTTAAGCTAGTTTCAACTTGTTTTTTAAATTATTGTACATTCTGTGAAGAAATTCGGTATTGGACTAATCATGTTAATTTCTCCTTTAAGGACCGATGCGGAACTTGATCGTGTTATAGCTACTTTTCGCGACAGTTTTGATGAAAGGCAGATAAGTGACGACGATTTGGAGGCTTTACCGCGCAGCCAACCCAGTGACATGAAGACCGAGGTCGAGGTATTGGCGCACATCCGGTCCAACGAATGCAGGGTCATCGAGGAACTAATGTAAGTTTTTTTGTGGTTAAGAACAAAACATTGTATTTTCATTCAATTTATTAAATGGTAGAAAGTATGTCTTAGTACAATTCGGCTTACAGAACTAGCGTCCGTCAAATAAGACTAACATTAATGGAGACATTTTACAGTTATAATTATATATATATATACGTAAAACTTTACACAATATATGTAGTTACAAATATACACGGTGTTTCTGGAGGAAAGGTCAATACTTCCGGAGGTGATAGTATCGGTCATTGTGAGAAAAAAAGTTCATATGAACATGTGTCTAATTCTAAATGGTTACGGAGATAGAGCTGTTTGAATCAACAAATACAAAAGCATTGTTAATGGTAATCAAGAAAGAGAAACCAATTACTGTTTCTAACATTTAATGTTTAAATATTGGCATTTTGAATGGTATCAGATAGAGAAATGACAAATTTGTTACAGTTTACAATATGTTTTCGAAAATCCCACCGTCAACCTCAATGCACTTTGCAACTCGTGTGCGAAGATCGCGTGTTGTTCGTCTGAACTGATCTTGACGTTCCTTTATGCGGGCAGCAGCATCCAAAATGCGCGCGAGCAATTCGTCTCGTGTATCAACCTTTCTTTTGTAAACTTGACGTTTCATCTACCCCCACAAACAATAATCTAACGGAGAGAGGTCTGGAGACCTTGGTGGCCATTGAATGGAACAACCGCGGCCAATCCATCGACCAGGGAAAGTTTGAGTTAGGTATTGCATCACCAGACGGGTAGAATGTGGAGGAGCTCCGTCATGCTGAAAGTACATACCAGCGCGTGTAGCCAAAGGAACATCCTCCAATAGTCCTGGCAATTCATTTTGCAGAAATTCTAGATAACTTTGTCCTGCAAGACGATTTTCTAAAGTAACAGGGCCAATCAGCTAATCATCGATGATACCGCACCACACATTGGCAGAGAAGCGATGTTGAAATTTTTTTCCACAGTGGCATTTGGATTTTCGTCTGACCACCGATGAGAGTTACGAGTGTTGTTGATACCGTCACGGGTGAAAGTAGCTTCATCGGTGAACAGTATTAATCGAAGCAATCTGCGAGTAGCATTTACCCAATGACAAAATTCCAGTCGCATGGCAGCGTCTCCTGGTTGAAGGTGTTGTACACGCTGTACATGATATGGATGCAAGCCTTCCTCACGTAATGTTCGCCATACTCTTGTGTGTGGTACACCGAGACGTGTAGAAATTCTTCGTGAGCTAGTAGTCGGACTACGCTCTACCAACTGAAGAATGTTTTCCACTTCATCCACATCTTGTTGACCTTCACATTCAGATGAAACATGAGCGCTGGGAAGTGTACCAATCTCACGCAATGTGTTGAAAACCCTGGTAAACACTCTTCGATCCGGAATTCTGCGGTTTGGAAACCGTCGACGGTATTCTGCAACAGCAGCTGTTGCACATCCATCGCAAAAACAGTAGACATACACCATATCTGCATATTCGGCATGTGTGAAGGTGTGTGACATTCTTAACACCGCTTCAAACACCAAACAATGTCACTCACAACAGTCAGCTGTCGATTGGCTTATGTTACATGCTTACATTACAGCTTACAGGGTTCAAGGTTATAGGGGAGGGAAGGAGGAGGAAGAGCTGCGCGCGCATCAGATTCAAACAGCTCTATCTCCGTAACCATTCAGAATTAGACACATGTTCTTATGAACTTTTTTTCTCACAATGACCGATACTATCACCTCCCGAAGTATTGACCTTTCCTCCTGAAACACCCTGTATATACACACGTAAAACTTTACACAATACAACGAGTGCGTACAAATGGGAACCTTTTTTTTATCTGTCTGTTAAAATAGATTGCAAACCAGTGAATTCCCACATTACCGACAATGTCGGTGTTGAAGATAAGACTACACCAATCTCTCGTAGTTGGCACCTTCATTGTTTCATTCTTCGCAAACACACCGATAAATTTGGAGCGTGTGATTCGTTCACTTTTCATTACTCTCTGGAGTGTATTCGCGTCCATTTTAAAAGTCTGTGACAACGTCCCGGTAGCGGTCAACTTCTATTAGAGCTTGTGATTCGAGGTACACGAGTACGCTAATAGGCGCGTCTATAGGGTCGGCGAATTCCAATCTGACTGAGATGTTCCCACTTTGTTATGGACTTACGTGTGTATTTACACCAGTAGATAAGTCAGGGGTAATATCAAACGGGTAAAGGTTAAACTCTTCGACAAATTCTTTCTGCGTTACGCCAATCCCAAGCTCGTCACAGCCACCGGCAATATAGGCCAGATTACTATAAGCTCTCGCGCAGAGCCGGAATACCGCGTCTGATGAGTAGTCCGTAACCATAGTCCCGCCTAATGCAACGCCATTTACGTATAGAGTTATATTTTTAAGGCTGAAATTCTCGAATTTAAAGGCGCTCTTTTTATATTTTCCATTCGTCGATGCGTGATCCTGCATTCCAATTAATATCCTTTTAGGTAGAACTCCCAGGGCCACGTTTTCTAGCTGCTTTGAGGCCAACCCGGAGGGCAGCGTGTATAGCTTGATCTGTACTCTGTTAATTGGGTATTTTACTGTTGCGTGTATTAAATTTTTTTCAATTTCTACATATTTCGGGGAACTTAATTTCACTCGCCGTACACGCAGATATGTTTCCATATTGTGAATCACAACGGGTTTTGCGCCCTCTTCTTGATCAGGTCTCAGATTTATGCAGATCTCAGGACTCGTGCGGTTGAGTTTTAGTTTCATGTCGATGCCGTTCATAAGCAGTTTCTCCAGGAATGTGAAGTCTATCTTTTATGGAGAATTTTAACATTTATCCTTTATATTACTTTCATCTTTAGTCTGATAATAGCCCTCGGCAGTTAAAAAGGTGTCCTTCGCTTCTTTTGAAAAGTTGAGGACATTTTCCAGATAGGCTCGTACGTGATAAGAACCCGTTCCTGCCGAGATGTTAACCTGATTTAAATACACCTCACACTGGCTGAATAAGGAGTGTAGAAAGTTGGTTTCAGGGTATGCAGAATAACTATCATCGCAGTCCGTACGCAGTTTAGTGTACATGTGCATGCAGCTTGGATCAAAAAAGTATGAGACTGAGCTGGGTATCACGAATTCTATAGGGGCACTGGGCGAACCAATTGTGTTTAATGGGTTAATTGTAATAAAGTCACTATGCTCAATAGAAACCTGTGTAGGGGGCATATCAAAGAGGGGCAGTTCCGATTTACAACATTGTGAGCTACACGGATGAATGAAACGCGCCATGACGAGTCAGAAATTGTGCCACTTCTCTCGACAAGTAGTAATCAGCCTATGATTTGTGAGAGTAGTGTCCTCAGCTTATATCAGTTAAAAAAATGATCAGCCATAGGCTTCATACGTTTAGAACACTTCTTTTTTGATGTCCTTTTACGTTCAGCGCCACGTGTTGGTAACCCATTCTTCCGGACAGCCCTCTTCTTCTTCTTTCCACCACCACGCAGTTTTCTCTTTGCATCTTTGATGATTTCGTCCCGTGTACGTTTTAAATGCTTTTGTAGAGCTTCTTTAGGTTTAGTTCCACCCATTATGTCTTTTAGCGCGTTAAAACCTGATTGTAACGCCTTCCTCCTGAGGTATCTAGCCTCCCTCTTGAACAGTGGGACAGCGGTGCGTAGTATGGCTGAAAAAATGGATCCAAGCACTTCCACGCTGATATCTCACCCCTCGATAGACTGTGAAAGGCCTTCGGGTCATTATAACTGAAAGCGACGAAAGTATAGCTTCACTGTTAAGCTCCCATCACCGAATGGGAATTTTTTTCCCTCAATCGTTCTTATATATATTGAGGTATTGGTTAATAGATTAATCGCAACATTCATAATGGGGCTTGTCATATGTAATGCTCAAACATTTCCCTCTATGGTTGGGGACGTGTGCAATGCGCAGCAGGCAGGCCTGGGTGTTCCCAACAAATTGATGCCCTACGATATTGCTGTAAATATAGCACATGTCTGGGGATGGGCAGGTTTCACCCAATTTCTCCATCTTCAGCTGATACATTAAGTTGGAAAAGTCATGCTGTGCCTCTTGAAAGGTATCTCTTTGGAGAGCTGCACCATGTCGACCCTTGGCCACAATTGTGAACAGCTCTTTGTCTTTAATATTTCTACTGAGCGTTGATTTTAACTTCAACGTGCGTGCAGGCGTGGCTATGTTTACGACTTCAAAAAGTAAATCGGTTGTCAGGTACGATTTTTCAAGACTCTTGTTTAAGCCCCTCACAATGTCCATGGCTCTGTCATAATGACCGATTCCTAGTGTTAAATTTGTACTATAGTACTGTACTTCACCGAACAGGACTGATCGCATAGTATTGTCTAAGGTTATGCCTAATTTTTCACACTCATCGACTCTTCTAAGGATCAGAAATATGATCTGCTCATTTTCAAGAGTTAAAAATTTGGTGGCTAACTGGAATTCACATAACCCCACCTCATACGAATTACGTTCCAACTCAATGGTCCCATGGAGTTCTGTTACAAAGTTGGCCAGGGTGTTGTTAGGATGTACAGACAGAGAAGAGGACGGGAGTGTGACATAGAAGTGGTTAGGTGCCATGTTGCATACTATTTAAGCTTCATTATTGCATCAGCTTTCTGGGTACCCTAGCCATTTCACCAGGTACATTTTTCTCTTTCCTGAACCTTTGCTGCCTAAAATTTGTTCAACTTCAAACACACTTTTTCTTAAATTAAATGTCACTTTTGCAGCTCCTCGCGGTAAAAGCCTCCTGCGATTTCTTCCCCATTCAAATCTTCAAAGTAATACATCATTATTTCGCCTTTCGGTCTCATAGCACTAACTTTAAAAATCTCACGTGCCCATCTTTGCTCAAATCCCTTCGCGAACTTATTTCCCGAACGTGATAGCCTTACATAATCATTGATTTTGAAACGTGTAGAGTGTGGTGGTGGTGCTCCATCTCTTCTCATCCCTGTGCGCGTACCTCTTTCTAAAACTTCGTTAGGTGTTGTACTAATCGTAAGGTGGTGTAAACGGTTGTATGACGAGGCTAATGACCCCAGAACATTTATATATCTGTATGTGTTTTTATGATTTGTTCTCTCCTTTCTCCCCTTCAGAGATGCTACTGTTAGGGTGATGGCGTACTCAGTTGTGACACATGCGAGACTTGTTCCAGGTCTTTTAACCTATTCAGATTTCCTATCAATGTTTTGGGGACATTTATTTGTTGTAGTCTTGCTTTAATATGCTTCCATCCTGTTGGTGAGGGCATGTCCCCCTTTCTCACCAGATCATGGACAATGTCGACGATATTCGATCCATGTACCATTGAACCTTCAACAATGACTTCACCTGTATCGGTCCACTGTATGATGGGGTCCTCACTCAATAGATTATAAAGACTTAAGCCTTTTTTCCTCAATGTATGTGGGAGACTGCTTTTTAATACATGCTCGATGTGTTGCGTTCCGTTATTCTTTGGTTGGTCATCTCTAACATCGAGCCCAGGCCCTATGTCGCCATGCTCAGCGTTGCTAGCGCTATGCCTAATAACCACGGGGAGCTCTGTCGAATCCTTACAATCTTCGTACTCATGAAGAAATTTCTGGAGAGACTCTTGGTACAAGATCCTTTTCTCATCAGGTGACTTCACTGTTTAATAGGGCTAACAAATCGCTTTCCATTCTTTTAAGCCTACGTTTACGGGTTCTAGAACCGTGTCTGGAATCTTTGAACTTTGCAATGAAGCATACACGTCGTGCGGAATCACTACCACTTTCTTCATCATATTAATCTAGTCAGTAAAGGCCCCAAAACTGAAAATAAGATGGGGAAGAATGATCCCACTCTTTGTACAATAATTCGCTTTTTCTTCCCGACAGTTTGAGTTTTACGAGCGAGCGCACGTATTATGTTCTTGTAACGACGTAGGCGAGCTTTCTGAGAGAGTTTCATTGGTACATTACATTTTATAACATTAAGACAGATTTCACAGATGCATTTTAAAAAGTCGGAGTCGATATTTTTAACAAACATCTGTTGCAGTGCCCAGGGCAATCGATGATAGATTTTTATTAATTCACGATATTTCTTCAACCTATTTGTCATTCTGGAATATACAACGTTTCAGGCTCGTTTGGGAATAAATTCGTTCTTAGAAGCATCCTAAACGTGTTTCGCGGGTGAAGGTCACAAAGCAAATATCCGTAACGCTGACTTGTGGCTTCTTTATAAACCTCCAAAAACTCCTTACGCTGATTCGGGAACATTTGATTGGCTAATACCCCAAGTTGTGACACATCTCTACGTTGCGCGAATAAGACTAGATATTGTGTATTCAACGACGCATCATGCATGTATCTATTTTTGAAAAATAGATTCTGATTGATGAAGAATACGCTTATATTAAGATGGTGGGAGAACACTGTAAATGTCTCGGCAAACGTTTTATCCATTTCCAACATGAGATCGTCAATTACAATGACTGTGTGCTCATTTTCCTTTAACGAATTAACATCATATACACGAATTAACGTCATATAACACCATATTACTTTATGCACAAATTTTGAGAAGAACTCCCCCTTATCTTTAATGATTTTAATCATAAACACATTTTTAGCACATCCTGTAGGGCCAGATATAACACATGTGGTGGGACTTGTGAACCTGAATTTTTCTACAGATTCCATCTCTAACACGTCAATCCCCTAAGTGGGTTATTTACAAAATATAACAAAATTTAAGTGCTGTTCCTTATATTCTTGTTTTTCTTCTTCCACAGAACCGTGAATGACGACGATGTACAGCCCCCCCCCATTATCGATATTACAGATGACCCCAATGACCATTTAGCTACAGACTCCATCCCCGCTGACGAACCCTCACCAGCGATACCTGTAGTACGCGACAATTCAAAGCGGAAGCATGATGAAGAACCCTCCACGTCAGGTATAAAGCGTGCCAGGATTGCGCCGGTTGTTAGACCCCAGTAATAGAGCCCCAACCCTCTACGTCTTACAACACAACCCCCACAGTAGTACCTTCCTCAAATATACCCCCTTATTCCTGTTCAATTCCGGGTACTTCCTCCACAACAGCACCAGCAGCTTCTCGTGCTGTGGAGGACGGTATAAATTCGAGTTGGTGCGCACCGCTACCCCCACCCCTCCCTGACTAGAAATCGGTATGCGGTCAGGGTTGACCCTGGATCCCTGTATAGCAACGGTGTTGGACTGCGAGGCGTAGTTGAACGTATTGTGGAGTTTGCCCTTCAGAACCGCGACGAACGTGAAGTCCGGACGAGGTTGTCCTTCAGGTTCGGATCAGATGAGGGGGATGTAGATGATTTTTGGGTAGTAATACCGTTCAAACGTTTGGCCGCTGCAGACAGAATATATCTTGGGCCGTATAATGCAGGTCTCTCAACTTAGTACATCCTTCAATATGGACAACCTCATGGTAGATATTGACAGAGTATTCCGGGTTGCGGGTCATAGTGCCACACCTTATACTTTTAATTTCAATTCTCAATCTATTTACAGGAAGCATTTAAACGTCGATCGTGGTTGCGGCTTTATAGCAATAGTCTTAGCTCATATGTTCACTGTACTAAATACAATCGCGTATAATATCTGGCTGCCTACGGTAGTGCAGCGTGCCCGTAAACTGGCTTCAGAATGTAAACTTGAGTTTCAATGTAATATGGGTCCTGAAGAGCTGAGAAGGGTCGAGAAGGCAATGAATGCTCGTACAGTCGTATTTGGAATGGATGATCGTTGTAGGACTGTGTATGTTTTTGAAAGCTGTGTAAGAGATCGTACAAGACCTCTACTTATTTTAGGATAGTCAGGAACATCGTATCTCCCCATCCGTAATATAAGAACTCTCTACGCTAGTTATGATAAAAGTCGAAAATATGGAAGGCATCATGATTTGTGTAAGGGATGTCTCGAGTTTGCTGATGATATAGAGAAACATTGTAAGGAGTGCTACATGGTATGTGAGCAGTGTAAAAGCCTCCAAATGTGAAAGTCATGTAGTTGTAATTGAGAAGAGGGAGTGTAATGTGTGTAGACGTACATTTTTCAATAATAAATGCTTTGAACTCCATAAATCAATTGGCATTTGCAGGAAAATGAGGATTTGTAAGTGCGTTAGGTTTCACATGATGGATAATTTGGGGAATTTCAAACATAAACGCGATGAAATTCACTGTTGTACATGTCATGAAAAATATAAGGCTGATGGAGTGAAGCCTGTATGTTATATGATAGATGATAAGCCTAAAAATAGCCCTTGTATAACCGTGTACTACGATATGGAAACATACACGAACGCTGAAACCAAAGAGGTTATTGCACATTTACTTGTAAGCCAGACTATCTGTGATGAGTGCATGGAGATCGAGTGTGATGAGTGTCACAAATGTAGTAAACAGACAAACGTTTTTAAAACGAATGCACACGACAGCCCTGTGAAATTCTTTGTATCCTATATTGTCAAGTTAGCGGACAAGTTAAAAAAAATGACTGTATATTCTTGCCCATAACTGGGCAAAATTTGACACACAATTCCTTTATAAGGAGTTGCTTGAACACGAGTCGTCTGCGATATTTACAGTGATCTTGAAAAGAGGCAACAAACTAATACAGATGCAGGTAAGAGGTAATGTACAGTTTAAAGACACCCTGCTGTTCACACCTTATAAATTAGCAAAGCTACCCAAGGTCATGGGGGGTAGCCGCAGAAGTTTCAGAAGGGCATTTCCCTTACACATTCCTCACTAGCGAAACTTTAAATTACGTAGGACTACCTCCACCCAAACATTACTGTAACTACACCAACATGAGTGATAGTGAGCGTGAAGAATTTGACCACTACTACAATAGTTTTAATGAAGCTAGTCCATACAGTATAGCTGATGAATGTGAACGTTATTGCGTGAATGATGTGCGCGTGCTTAGAGTATGTGTCCAGGCCTTTAGAAGGATGTACATAGCCCGTTTCAAATGCGATCCGCTGCAGGTTGGAAACCACGATCGCCTCAATAAGTTTTACGGTATACAAGAATAACTTCGTGCCTAAAGACACCTTACCCGTCATTCACAGAAACAATCCCTGCAGTTATGGGCAAAAGGCTATTTACTGGCTCATACACCTACAGCAACAGACCGGGGTGTATATATAAAACACGCCCGCAACACGCGGGAAGTACCCATTAAAGTCAATGGTCGTGTTTTTCGGGTTAATAGTCTAAGTGAGGATCCAACCACTGGTGAGAAGAGTGTGTATTCCTTTAACGGCTGCTGGTGGCATGGATGCCTGCGCACTGAGTGTGTCGTCTCAGGGGACCTCCATGGAAGATCCCCCGCCGACAGCCTCGCATGGACCTGTAACCGCGATCAACTTATAGGCTCCCAGTTCACTCACAAGATCGTGTGGGAGCATGAGTATGATGCACGGATGGAAACACATGGCCAGTACCGTGAAGAAATAAGGGCCATCAAACATTGAATGGTGTTGGACCCCCTCAAATGCGGTGACAGTTTGTTTGGCGGGCATACAAACCCATTCAAGCTATACTTTCCGCCTTCGCCGGGGGTGAAGCTCTATTACTACGACTTCTGTCCTTTATATCCCTACGTGATGAAGAACAATCCGTACTCCGTAGATGCACCTGAAAAACTGGTGGGCCCACCCATGCCAACCATCGAGGAGTTCTCAGCTAACTTGAGTGAGCGCCACTTTGGACTCTCTTTCGTAGACGTGCTCCCCCCTCGCGATTTATGGATGCCGATCTTACCCGTCGTTATAGATCACAAGCTCATATTTCCCTGTGCGCAGCATATCGAAGATACATGAGGTGTGGAGGTTTCAGAAGCTACCCAACCTTTTCACGCCATATATAAACGCTTTTTTTAAGGATAAGATAGAAACATCGGAGTATCCGCGAGGAGATGATACCGAAGATGAAAACACGGCTTATATTCAGCGTTACCATGCCCATGAAGGTGTACAGCTTGACCGCTCTCAAATTGTTAAGAATCCTGGCAAGCGCTTTAGTGCAAAGTTGTGTCTAAACGGTCTTTGGAGGAAACTTGCGCAGAATACTGGCAAAGGGAACGTTCATTTGGCACAAAGTTATAGTGAAGTCTGGGAATATACCAACGCTCCTGATAAAGAGGTTATGGAGATCGTTAATGTAGGTAATACTTACATAATAAAGTACAACATCATCGAACTGTCCACAGATACCTCATGGGTTACAAACATACCTGTAGCCAGCTTCACAACGGCCTACGCCGGCATCAAGCTTTGGGGACTACTACACTCTCTTGGGCGGAGGGTGTTGTACGCTGGCACAGATAGCGTAATATTCACAGCGGGGGAGGATGAATACATGCCTGCTATTGGGGAATTCCTCGGAGAGTTAACTGACGAGATCAAGGATGAGTATGGTGATGGTGCATACGCTGACTCATTTGTATCAACAGGGCCAAAAACGTATGGGGTACGAGTGAGGGTGGGGGAGGATGTGAAATATATCGTGAAGGTTAAGGGTATCACGCTTAACCATGCGAACCGACGAGTCTTTAACTTTGACCCATTGAAGGATCTAGTGTGCTTGGAAGATGAGGGCAACCATCCACTCCAACTGAATGTGGGGACCCACAATTTTCGGGCGTAGAAACTGGGGTGTGTGAAGGAACTTAGGGGCACGGAGGTATGCCGTAACATCTATAGGAAACGTTACCAGGTGCCTGGTACCTATAATACCGTACCCTTTGGATACCTTAATCCTTGATTGTTTATATATATACATATATATACAGTATATATATATATATATATATATATATATATATATATATATATATATATATATATATATATTTAACGATATATTTATTTATTACGTATATTTGTTTCAAGTAGGGTTTCATTTTCTCCTTTGCGTGCGTGCGTGTGTACAATCATAAGCTCCTCCCATTGTAAGATCGGTCACGTGACTCCTGTCACTACCTGAGCATATCTCTATCCCTGCATGCTCAGTTGGCCGCTGCAAACCCTGGAGCTCAGACGCGTATTTTCTCACGTAGACGGAAAATAGTGATGGCTACTTTTGATATTGTGTGTTCGACGTTTATGAAGTGGTATTCGGTAAAGTCGGAAGATGTGGTGAATACTGAAAGACTGCCTACCCCCCTTCCTTTGAGACTTTTAAGGATACATTGAATCGCGCGAGACAACAAGCTGTTCAAATACTCTATGGATATTCTGGCGAGAGTATTGCCGGATTTCACGACACAAACGATGTAATGGACTACGTTGTATAAAAGCGTACATACACCGTGAGGTGAAAGAAACAACGCGTGCAGAAGAGAAGCTACGGATATGGATAATGTGTCTTGTTGATGAGTGGTGTGACAGGCGGTATTATGTCATGCTGCATCATACCGAGTACGCGTACCCTGCGGTTTTAAATGTAAATCTTGTCATCATGGAAAATCTAAAGTGCTTTTACCACTACATTCATATATATCATGACGAGGTTCGCAGTGAGGTTGTGGCTATAGGCCTGTGGGAGTTTTTGATAGAATTTAGAGACGAGTATCGATTGTTAAACAAAAAGGATAAATACGGTGACATGTTTTTCTCAAATAATGCACTGGTTTGTGAATAAAATGTGTTTAGTTCGTGAAATTTCCCCTAAGCGAAAATGTCTGGTGCGTATTCTGGGGAGTGGGAGCGATAAAACATTAAAACCGATATTGCTTCATGTGTTGGAAAATTTCTCAAAACACCTACCCAGTATAATGGGATACAAGTACTCATGTCGGAACAGCGCCGTAAACGTTTTATCAGCTTATGGTGTGACTCGCTCCTCCCGTCTAGCCGATCCGCCCACCCGTGGCTCATATTCATCTCAGAGCTTGAACCGACTGGACGTGCACTCCTCGAATATGATGGAACTTCCTTTGAGAAACATTCTCAATGCCGCGTACGATGTGTCCGTGACGAAGTCATTGCGCGTGTTCAGGCGTGAAACCGGTACCATTAACTATGTACTTGAAACGATTTGCAGGCAAGCAAACTCTGGTAAACGTGATGTTATTTGTTTAAGTGTTGAGGAGATGAGTAGTCTTCGTGATATTTGAGAAGTGGGGTGAGGATCGTTATAAAATACCTGCAGGTGTAGGTACAAGAAGAGAACAGATTAGTGATGCGCCCTCATATGCCGTTGTTTGTACGTTGTGTATAAATAACGATCAGCCATGCATTGATATAAGACTGATGTGGAAGAATGCATCTGATAATAACGTTCTTCTCCCTACGCGAAACCGATTCACCCTCGAGAGAATGTTTGAAATTGTCGTATTCCGCGAGCTGAAGCCTATATTAGACGCGCGTGTTACGGATATGATTTATTTTGACACGGTTCTTGAATACGCATACATCTCTCTGCTCGACGGATTTATCGAATGTAGGAATGAACATAATAAAATAATGAAACATACCCGTAGTGAAATAATGTTAAATCGTATTTACCGCGTAGTGCAAAGCAATAATGATGTGACTTAGACTTGATTATGTGCGAGTTTAGTATTTTAGTTAAGCGCATTAGAACATCAAGTATTTTGATGTATATTTTCTTTCAATATATTTAATTATTTAATATAATTGTGTATATATATATATATATATATATATATATATATATATATATATATATATATATATGTATATATATATTTCCTGTACTAATATGTTGATGATTATACTCCTTCGTTTTGTATAGTATTTTTTATTTTCAATATATTTAATTATTTAATATAACTGTGTGTATATATATATATATATATATATATATATATATATATATATATGTTTCTCCTGTACTGTTATATCGATGGTTATACTACATTGTATTGTATATTATTATTTTTTGATTATATATATTCCTCGTTCGTATTTCTTATGCTGTTATCATTTTTTATTTTTTTTTATTATATATATTCCATCGTTTGTATAGGATTGTATATTTATTTTCTCTATATTTCGTGAAATTTATTCCAATAATTCGTCTAAATAAACAGAATGATGCAGTGGTGTTTTATTTAATTATTTTGGTTGTATATATAAACGATATTATTATTTAATTATATGTATACCAAATGGCTGATTAGGCCTTCTAAACCGACTGATGAATTTCTAAGCCAACTGTCAAGAATATCTGAATAGCGCAATCTGGCAGCTGAAAAGTTAATTAATATATACACCTGCCTTCTAAGTCAACTGGCTGGTTAAGCCACCTGGCGGATTAAGCCAAGTGGTGGATTATGCCAACTGGCGGATTATGCCAACTGGCGGAAAGTCAACTGTCGAGAGTATGTGCTTTAATTGCTTTAATCTGCGCAATCTGGCAAGTCAACCCTAATAATGTACACCTGAACAAGCCATTAAGCCTTCTAAGAAGCCTTCTAAGCCAACTGGCTGATTAGGAACATATAAGACAGCGGGCGCTCGGATGAACTCTCAATATGCGTCTGGCAGGAGCCAGGAGAACACTCTCTCCTTTTCCTCTCTCTCTTAGGTTTGGTATAGCCCTTTGGGGGGTGAGACCGTCCCAACTTCTCCCCCAAAGAGGTTAGGTGGACTCTCCCAGCATGCTGTGGGGTTCCCCTTCATTGCAGCTTGGGGGATAACCCCTCTCCCATAATTGCATAGCCCCTCCCCCTCTGTTGTATAACCTCTTTCAACATTCCCCCTTTTGCAACATTGATTAACATTTGCAATTGAATTGCACTCTAACCTTTTGCACCCATGCTACTGCGATCAATAAAATTTTGGAGAAGTCCTTGCTTAAGTGCTTTGTTCGTGTCGGCTTTAATCTCTCACTCTCGTTCCAGGTTATTAGTTCTGTGTAGTCCTTAGCGTCAAAATTGAGAGAAGGTGCTCTAAAAATTCGTGGTCCTCTTGTAAGTTTCTTTTGTTTTTCATTTCTAGCATCTAACACAGGGGCGGATTTAGAGGACGGCGAGGGGGGTGATCGCCCCCCAAACCATGAGTCCTCTAAACCTTAACGGTAAAGAAAGTGAAAGAGAGGAGGAGATAGGAAACATAAAGAAGAGACAATACAAAATTAGAGTGAAGCATCCAATAAAAATAGTCGCTGTTGATTTCCTTTGAACAATTTTAGTAAGTGTAATATACAAAGGAACGGCCTCTGAACGTGCACACTGCGTGTAGAATGGTGGACTCATTTTGTTGATACCACTCGCCACCTCACCGTTGTCAGCTGGGGAAAACTGACCAAGACAGGCGTGAAAAATAAGCAGAATCAGAATTTTGATGTTTCGTTTGGTACTTTAATAAAGTTGTAGGTGTATCCCTTTCGAGTTAGCCGCCATTTGGAAACAGTGCACCAGCTGTGAGCTGGACCAGAGTATACACAACACGATAACATTGCCTGTCAGTGTTGCAAGCGCAGAGAGGTCGTTCCCAACTCTAAGGAGACTAAAGACATGGTTACACTCACAAATGGGTACAGAGTGACTTTCAGGGCCTGCTCTTCTTCACATACATCCTGACATCCAAGTGGACATAGAAAATGTTATTGGGAGATTTAAAAACACAGGAAATCGTAGGCTGCAATTTCTACTGTGAAAGTGGCATGTCTTGTAATTTAGTTGTTGTAATAGTTGTAATGTTGTAATAAGTTATTTATATCTAGGGCACATATGGATAACAAAAAATAAACATAAAATTTTTATTAAGCGATTTCAGAAGACGAAATCATAGACCTGCTGTTGGTAATGTGAGCGTGCCATGTCTCTTGTAATTTGTATCTCTTCTATATACGAGTATTTAGGACACAGCTGCTAAACAAAATGTGTACAAGAACACATAGAGTTTTAATTTAGTATTGATATCGTGTAAGTGGGGATGCGCGCACTAAGGTATGCTGGTGTGGTGGACAAAAGAGTGTATATAGGGGCACATTGATGTTCAAAAGTGAGCTATTTAATATACTGTATATTTTTCTTTAATTGCCCCTAATGATGATGCTTACTAAAATAGTAATGTAAATGTTGTTGCACAAATTTTGTGCCTCACTGGAGCTTACTGTCATCTTAAGGAATTGACTTTTTTTACCAAAAACAGATACCTTCCTGCATTCTTTATAGGCAGAACGAATATGTGATAATCGTTGGCAATTCTGTCACACCAGTTGCCTGCCAATGTATTATAATCTCAGGTTCTGGAAGGTGACCACACACCCCAAAATTGTGCTCTGCATCCGCCCCTCATCTAACATCTTCTGTAAAGCTGGTTTTCGTACTACAATCCTATCATCAGTTAACATTGATAACAAAAGACTCTAAGGATGAACATGAAACGCATTTCTTCTAATGATAGGATCAATTATTGCTGTCCGGTTACCATGTATCTTAATTATTTTTGTTTTGATTTGTCAGATTCTGAAATAATACCAAAGTCTTGAAGTGCAGCAGATGCTAGTGCTGCTGCTGACCTATCTGAAAACCCCATAGCGGTCGCAAACTCTCGCTACTGCCTTAAGAGGCGCTCTCATTTGAGTATTGCTGAAAGATGGCTCACTTAAACATTGAGTCAGTGATTCCTCCTCTTCAGAGGAGATATCTTCTATAGATTCCTTACTACGTGGAAAATTTCTATCTCTTTTCATTCTTTTATCAGCTTGTATAGATCGAAGTTACTTTCTCTTCCTCTCTTTCCAATTTTATGAGGTTCAACTTTGTCAATTACACCCATGAACATTTTTCTTTCATTTCGTTGATTACTGAGGAACAATCTTTCAATTGGTGGCACCTTTGATTCTCTTTTGCAGTGACAATTGTGGAAATATTTGCATTTGCATGCTGCAATGTAAAATAATTTATTTGATTGGCCTGTAAATTTCTCTAGTTGCAAAGGGATGTCGCAAGAGGTTATGCAACAAAGGGGGGAGGGGTTATGCAACAAAGGGGGGGTTATGCAACAAAGAGGAGGGTTATCCCCCAAGTTGAAGTGAAGGGGAACTCCCCCAGCAAGCGTAAATGCGTAATGGCGTAAATGGCTTGTTCAGGTATACATTATTAGGGTTGAGTTGCCAGATTGAGTTATTTATTTAATTAAAGCATATATTCTTGACAGTTGGCTTTCCGCCAGTTGGCATTATCCGACAGTTGGTTTAATCCGCCAGTTGATGTAGAAGACCTAGAAAGCAGGTGTATATATTAATTAACTTTTCAGCTGCCAGATTGCGCTATTCAGATATTCTTGACAGTTGGCTTAGAAATCCGTCAGTCGGTTTAGAAGGCCTAACCAGCCATTTCGTATACATATAATTACATAATAATATCGTTTATATATACGACCAAAAGAATTAAATGAAACACCATTACATCATTTTGTTTATTTAGACGAATTATTGGAATAAATTTCACGAAATATATAGAAAATAAATATAGAATCCTATATAAACGATGGAATATATATAAAAATAAAAATAATAATAGCATAAGAAACATGAACAAGGAATATATATATAATAAAAAAATAAAATAAAAAATAATAATACATAATACGATGGAGTATAACCATCAATATAACAGTACAGGAGAAATATATATATATATATATCAAAGCTATTGACTTCTCCTTAGGGAAACGGAGTTTACAGATGAACAGAAGAACCAACACAACGGCAAACATTTTCATTTATTTGTACTTCAGACGTTTCGACAAATCTTTTGTCATCATCAGTGAATTAAGTCTTAAAACCTTAAAACAAAAGTAAAAAGTGAAAAGTGAAAATTACATCAATACAATATTAAAACCATTAAAATTAAAACCTTAAAGCAAAATGAAAATTGCATCAATACAAAATTAAAATCATTTAAATTTCATCACTATAAAAACTAAAATTAAATTAAATTACCTCAATAGGTAAATACACAATGTTTACATCCACCTCCATACTTGGCAAAGCCTAAGAGAACACTGGATGGTCAGAGGATTAGAAAAGATATGTCTATGAGAATCGGATGGTTAGTTAAAACAGCTGTAATTTGTAGGATGAGCTATTATTGTTAAGGGAGGGTTTGTTTCTATAGATGTACAAAGATTCTAAAATTCGGAGTTCTGTGAGGTTATTGGATCTAGTTAAAATTTCAAACTGAGTTTTGTGAAGGGGATGGTTGTTTTCATTACTATGGTTTCTAATTGCGGATTGTGGAGGGCTACTGAGGGGACGGTTGGTACGGACTGACAAGCCCAAATGTTGAGAAAGGCGCACCTCCAGTTGGAGTTGAGTGCTGCCAATATACGCAGCCTTACAGCTGTCGCACGTGTATTTGTAAACAACATTGGGGCATACAGTTTTGGGGAATTCATCTTTGAACTTTAAAAAATTTGATAATTTAAGTGGGTTGACGAAGGCGAATCTAAAATTTATTTGAGGATAACTAGACTTGAGCAGTTTGGACAATTCACCTCGAATACGCAATGATAAATAACCATAAAAAGGAAATTTAATATATCTGGTTTCTTTTTGTACTGTAATTATGGGGAGTTTAGTATAAAAAGTGTTATTTAAATTTCTTTAATTGGTTATCGAATAGATGAGAAGGGTAGTAATTGTTAATAAAGTACTGTTTTAAAAATTTAAATTCTTCGTTTAACGAAAAGTAATCCGAACAAATACGGTAACTTCTTGTTAATAATGTTACTATAGCACTAATCTTATATTTATAAAACATACAACTTAAATAATTGGTTCCCAAGCCAGTAAAAGTTTGTTTTCGAAATAGTGAAGTATGGAACTTATTATGAGCCCGTTTAACTAAAACATCCAGGAAAGGTAAACTATTATTTGTTTCGTTTTCACATGTGTACTTAATATTACTATGTTGTTTATTAAGATAATCAAGAAAAAGTTTTACGTGTGAAGGATGGTTAAATATTAAGAAAGTGTCATCCACGTATCTTCTGTAATATATGGGTTTAAAACTACTAGGACAACTTTTCAACCAAATTTCTTCGTAATGGCAAAGAAATGCATTTGCTAGTGTTGGGCTTAACGGGGAACCCATAGCTACCCCATCAATTTGGCTGTAAAGGTTGCTATTAAATAAGAAAAGATTATCAAAACACACTGTTTCGAGAAGGTTTTTAAATTGAGTCTGAGTGAGGCCATTAATAAGAGTATTATCAGTAGTGAATAACTTATTTAGTATGATATTTAATGTTTCTTTTAACGGGACATTAGTAAACAATGACGAGACATCAAAACTGGCCATAGTAAGAGAATCGGCATGATTGATCTCTTTTATCTCTTTAGCAAAATCAAACGAGTTGTTAATAGAATAATCATTAAAGGTGAGTTTTGAAAGCAAGGGAACGAAGAATTTGGCTAAATTATAATTGAATGTACCACATGCCGAAAGAATAGGTCTTAGTGGGAAATTTGGCTTATGGACTTTAGGTAAACCATAAGCCAAATTTCCCACTAAGACCTATTCTTTCGGCATGTGGTACATTCAATTATAATTTAGCCAAATTCTTCGTTCCCTTGCTTTCAAAACTCACCTTTAATGATTATTCTATTAACAACTCGTTTGATTTTGCTAAAGAGATAAAAGAGATCAATCATGCCGATTCTCTTACTATGGCCAGTTTTGATGTCTCGTCATTGTTTACTAATGTCCCGTTAAAAGAAACATTAAATATCATACTAAATAAGTTATTCACTACTGATAATACTCTTATTAATGGCCTCACTCAGACTCAATTTAAAAACCTTCTCGAAACAGTGTGTTTTGATAATCTTTTCTTATTTAATAGCAACCTTTAGAGCCAAATTGATGGGGTAGCTATGGGTTCCCCGTTAAGCCCAACACTAGCAAATGCATTTCTTTGCCATTACGAAGAAATTTGGTTGAAAAGTTGTCCTAGTAGTTTTAAACCCATATATTACAGAAGATACGTGGATGACACTTTCTTAATATTTAACCATCCTTCACACGTAAAACTTTTTCTTGATTATCTTAATAAACAACATAGTAATATTAAGTACACATGTGAAAACGAAACAAATAATAGTTTACCTTTCCTGGATGTTTTAGTTAAACGGGCTCATAATAAGTTCCATACTTCACTATTTCGAAAACAAACTTTTACTGGCTTGGGAACCAATTATTTAAGTTGTATGTTTTATAAATATAAGATTAGTGCTATAGTAACATTATTAACAAGAAGTTACCGTATTTGTTCGGATTACTTTTCGTTAAACGAAGATAACCAATTAAAGAACCAATTAAAGAAATTTTTAAATAACACTTTTAATACTAAACTCCCCATAACTACAGTACAAAAAGAAACCAGATATATTAAATTTCCTTTTTATGGTTATTTATCATTGCGTATTCGAGGTGAATTGTCCAAACTGCTCAAGTCTAGTTATCCCCAAATAAATTTTAGATTCGCCTTCGTCAACCCACTTAAATTATCAAATTTTTTAAAGTTCAAAGATGAATTCCCCAAAACTGTATGCCCCAATGTTGTTTACAAATGCACGTGCGACAGCTGTAAGGCTGCGTATATTGGCAGCACTCAACTCCAACTGGAGGTGCGCCTTTCTCAACATTTGGGCTTGTCAGTCCGTACCAACCGTCCCCTCAGTAGCCCTCCACAATCCGCAATTAGAAACCATAGTAATGAAAACAACCATCCCCTTCACAAAACTCAGTTTGAAATTTAACTAGATCCAATAACCTCACAGAACTCCGAATTTTAGAATCTTTGTACATCTATAGAAACAAACCCTCCCTTAACAATAATAGCTCATCCTACAAATTACAGCTGTTTTAACTAACCAACCGATTCTCATAGACATATCCTTTCTAATCCTCTGACCATCCAGTGTTCTCTTAGGCTTTGCCAAGTATGGAGGTGGATGTAAACATTGTGTATTTACCTATTGAGGTAATTTAATTTAATTTTAGTTTTTATAGTGATGAAATTTAAATGATTTTAATTTTGTATTGATGCAATTTTCATTTTGCTTTAAGGTTTTAATTTTAATGGTTTTAATATTGTATTGATGTAATTTTCACTTTTCCCTTTTTACTTTTGTTTTAAGGTTTTAAGACTTAATTCACTGATGATGACAAAAGATTTGTCGAAACGTCTGAAGTACAAATAAATGAAAATGTTTGCCGTTGTGTTGGTCCTTCTGTTCATATATATATATATATAGTTATATTAAATAATTAAATATAGTGAAAATAAAAATAATAATATTAAATATATTGAAAATAAAAAATAATGATATACAAAATGATGGAGTATAATCATCAGCATATTAGTACAGGAAAAAAAATATATATATATATATATACACACACAATTATATTAAATAATTAAATATATTGAAAATAAATATACATCAAAATACTTTATGTTCTACGGCGCTTAATTAAAATACTAAACTCACACATAATCAAGTCTAAGTCACATCATTATTGCTTTGCACTACGCAGTAAATACGATTTAACATTATTTCACCGGTCAAGGTGTGCGGGCGCCTATACTCGGTGTAAATGGCCTTCATTTCGTTCAATACTATTTTTTTTCCCACTTTACATTCGGTTGGTAAGTTATCTTTAAACACGGATAGAATACAATCAAAAGTACGCACAGAGGGTATCGTTAGCCACCACATCATTATTAAATACAAGTTTATAAACACTCTTCTCCAATCGAGGGTTTTTTCTTACCGTCCCGAGCTTTTCAATCGTGAACTCTTCTTCACAACGCATAGTGACAATTGAAATAATCTTCCAAGTCGTAACGGCAGCTACTCATTATATAGAGGTACAACTCTTCAGGGTGAACAGTGTAGGCGAGCTCTGCCCTGTACCGCTCAAGTCCTTTGTACCAAAGTTCGAGATATTTCGAAGAGTCTAAACCTTTTAAATAAGCATCCAGCTCTAGACCATTCTCGCCTTGTCATTCCTACATTCGATAAATCCGTCAAGCAGAGAGATGTATGCGTATTCAAGAACCGTGTCAAAATAAATCATATCCGTAACACGCGCGTCTAATATAGGCTTCAGCTTGCGAAATCCGACGATTTCAAACATTCTGTCGAGGATGAATCGGTTCGCTTAGGGACAAGAGTGTTATTATCGGATGCATTCTTCCACACCAGTCTTATATCAATGCATGGCTGATCGTTATTTATACACAACGTAGAAACAACGGCATATGAGGGCGCATCACTAAGCTGTTCTCTTCTTGTACCTACACCTGCAGGTATTTTATGACGGTCCTCACCCCACTTCTCAACTATCAGGAAGACTCTGTTCATCTCCTCAACACGTAAATAAATAACATTACATTTACCAGAGTTTGCTTGTCTACAAATCGTTTCAAGTACATAGTTAATGACACCGGTTTCACGCCTGAACACGACTTCGTCACGGACACATCGTACGCGGCATTGAGAATGTTTCTCAAAGGAAGTTCCATCATATTCGAGGAGTGCACGTCCAGTCGGTTCAAGCTCTGAGATGAGTATGAGCCACGGGTGGGCGGATCGACTCGACTGGGGAGCGAGTCACACCATAAGCTGTTGAATCGTGTACGGATTTGTTCTAGCATGAATCATACGAGTACTTGTAGCCATCACACCCTGCAATTTTCCGAAACATGGCGTAATTTCAGTTTTAATGTTTTATGCGCACTAGACGTTCTCCACACATTAACAATCCAGTGCACTGTTTGAGAGAAACATGTGACCATATTTATCCTTTTTGTTTAACAATCGACACTCGTCTCTAAATTCTACTAAAAACTCACAGTCCTTTAGCCACAACCTCACTGCGAACCTCGTCATGATATATATGAATGTAGTGGTAAAAGTACTTTAGATTGTCCATGATGACAAGGTTCACATTCAAATCCGCAGGGTACGCGTACTCGGTATGATGCAGCATGACATAATACCGCCTGTCACACCACTCACCAACAAGATTCATTATCCATATCCGTTGCTTCTCTTCTGCACGCGTTGTTTCCTTCACCTCACGGTATATGTACGCTTTTATACAGTTTAGCCCTACAACGTAGTCCATTACATCGTTTGTGCCGCGAAATCCGGCAATACTCTCGCCAGAATATCCAGAGAGTACTTGAACAGCTTGTTCCTTCGCGCGATTCAATGTATCCTTAAAAGTTTCAAAGGAAGGGGGCGGGGTAGGCAGTCTTTCAGTATTCACCATATCTTCCGACTTTACCGAATACCACTTCACAAACGTCGAACACGCAATGTCAAAAGTAGCCATCACTATTTTTTCGTCTACGTGAGAAAATATATACATGTCTGAGCTCCAGGGTTTGCAGAGGTCAACTGAGCACGCCGGGGTAGAGATATGCCCAGGTAGTAGCAGGAATCACATGACCGAGCTCACAGTGAACAGAGCTTAGGATTGGACACACGCACGCACACAGAGGAGAAAATGAAACCCTAATTGAAACAAATACGTAATAAATAAACATATCGTTAACAATACACACACACACACACACACACACACACACACACACACACATATATATATATATATATATATATATATATATATATATATATATATATATATATATATTAGTGATGTAGGTCACATCCGCATCCGCATCCGCATCCGCGGAACATCCGCACATTTTCTCGCATCCGCGTCCGCGTCCGCATCCGCACTTTGGGCTGCGGATGTCGTGCGGATGTGGACCGTTGAGATAAAACGTCATTAATAAGCGGAAATTATCAAATTCTACTATATTAATAGAACTAGTTCATTGTGCCCAAAAGTGATGCACCGACAAGATGAGAGGCTGTTCTTGTATGAAGTTACTCTCTTGCAACCTACTTAGATCCACGTTACAAAGCTAAGTTATTTTCACCTAGTACATTAGAACGAGTTAAATCATCACTTGGCAAAGCAGTTGAAGAGCTTCAATCTCTTGAATCTGTCGCTTCTCCACCCACCAAAAGAATAAAAGTTTCAGTGACAGAACCAACACCTTCAACAAGCAAATCTATCACAGAATCTGTCTCTCAGTTTCTTGAGTCAAGCAGCAATGACGAGACCTACGCGATGTCAAAAGATGTAGTAAAAATGATCGATAGCTATCACCAAGAAAAACGCCTGGCTGCATGTGACAATCCTATTAGTTGGTGGAAAAATACGCAGAATATCTATCCATACTTGAGTAAACTTGCAAGGAAACATTTAGCCTGTCCTCCAACAAACGTACCAAGCGAGAGATTATTTAGCAGTGCTGGATTAATATATGATGAAAAGAGAAACCGACAGGCAGCAGAAAAGGCAGAAAAATTAATGTTCCTTAAGCATAACCTTCCTATAATTAAGTTTGAACATTAAACGATGAACATCTTAGTTTACTTTATTTTAATTACTCATTTATAAATATGCCTAATAAAACTTTAAACTTAATATAAATAGTTATCAAGCTAATTATAGATCTCTTTCTATAAGGGTGGAGGTTGGGGAAAGAGGTCGGTGGGGGTGCATTTGAGTTGGGTTCACGTCCCGCATCCTGGTAACACAATTATGGTTTCTAATTGTGGCTGAAACTCAACAAAATATAACGAATTTATTTGCAGACGAATTCACTAATTGATTTCTATATTAGTTAGATGCTTGATATTATTTTATATGTTCAGAGAAAAGTACAGCAATTATTGTACAATTAATCAATTATACTACATTATAGCTACAGCTCTCTCTATATAATAACTTATTATATACGTTAAACACAACAAATCTCGAATATATCCTAAAAAATAACGAAAATGTAGACATCCGCATCCGCATCCGCGGATGTTGAAATCAAACATCCTCATCCGCATCCGCATCCGCGGATGTGAAAAAAATGACATCCGCTACATCACTATATATATATATATATATATATATATATATATATATATATATATATACACACAAGGTGTCCCATAAGTCTGGAACCATAGGGTAAAATAAGTAATTCACGTTTTTCCGTTTACGTGTCCATGATGTCTTTGAGTAAGGAAGAAGGCATCCAGGTAATTCTGCTCGTAGGAAATCATAGGCAGAGGGAGGTCGCTGAGGAATTTAACAGATTGCATCCGGACCGCGCGCCGATAACATACAGCTGTGTCGGCAAACTTGTAGCAAAGTTCAGGGAAACGGGATCCATAGGAGATAAACCACGCAGTGGACCTCCGAGGACATCCACCGAAGATGACACAGCCGCTACCATCCTCGCTCATTTTACAAACAATCCCCAAAAGTCTCTTCGGTGGTTGTCCGCTGAGACAGGAGTGTCGAAAAGCAGCATCCACCGCATTCTTCAAGCACACAAATGGCATCCTTACAAACTTCAAATCCTGCAGAAATTAAGCGAAGATGATCCAGACCGACGGATGGAATTTTGTGAATAGGCTACGGAACAATCTGCTCAAAATGCCAATTTCCCGTCCACCATTCTGTTCAGTTCTCTTCAGTGCACATTTGCTGGAGCGCATCACAGACGCATTTAACACCATTACTCCTGATACCATTCGCCGTGTGTTTGCTGACTGGATATCTCGTCTGCATTCGTGTATCAATAATAATGGTGGACACATTGAACACGTTCTGTAAATAAAAGCCGTTTTTATTGCCGTTTTTATCATGTCCTATGGTTCCAGACTTATGGGACACCCTGTATATATAAAAACAATCAAGGATTAAGGTATCCAAAGGGTACGGTATCATAGGTACCAGGCACCTGGTAACGTTTCCTATAGGTGTTACGGCATTCCTTCGTGTCCCTAAGTTCCTTCACACACCCCGGTTTCTGCGCCCGAAAATTGTGGGTCCCCACAGTGAGTTGGGGTGGATGGTTGCCCTCAACTCCCAAGCACACTAGATCCTTCAACGAATCAAAGTTAACGACTCGTCGGTTCGCATGGTTAAGCGTGATACCTTTAGCCTTCACGATATACTGTATTCCATATCCTCCCCCACCCTCACCCGTACCCCATACGTTTTTGGCCCTGTTGATACAAATGAGTCAGCGTATGCACCATCACCATACTCATCCTTGATCTCGTCAGTTAACTCTCCGAGGAATTCCCCAATAGCAGGCATGTATTCACCCTCCCCCGCTGTGAATATTACGCTATCTGTGCCAGCGTACAGCACCCTCCGCCCAAGAGAGTGTAGTAGTCCCCAAAGCTTGATGCCGGCGTAGGCCGTTGTGAAGCTGGCTACAGGTATGTTTGTAACCCGTGAGGTATCTGTGGCCAGTTCGATGATGTACTTTATTATGTAAGTATTACCTATATTCACGATCTCCATAACCTCTTTATCAGGAGCGTTGGTATATTCCCAGACTTCACTATAACTTTGTGCCAAATGAACGTTCCCTTTGCCAGTATTCTGCGCAAATTTCCTCCAAAGACTGTTTAGACAACTTTGCACTAAAGCGCTTGCCAGGATTCTTAACAATTTGGGAGCGGTCAAGCTGTACACCTTCATGGGCATGGTAACGCTGAATATAAACCGTTTTTCTTTTTTTCGGTATTAACTCCTCGCGGATACTCCGATGCTTCTATCTTATCCTTCAAAAAAGCGTTTATATATGGCGTGAAAAGGTTGGGTAGCTTCTGAAACCTCCACACCTCATGTTTCTTCAATATTCTGTATCCATGGTGAACGGCTAGGTCCAGCTTAGGGCTTGTATATACACACCTCTGATCTTACGCTGATTGGTTGTATGATTACAATCCCCATTGCTCTTCTCTGCGCACTTCATGCACAGGGGAAACATGAGCTTGTGATCTATAACGACGAGTAAGATCGGCATCCATAAATCGCGAGGGGGGAGCACGTCTACAAAAGAGAGTCCAAAGCAGCGCTCACTCAAGTTAGCCGAAAACTCCTCGATGGTTGGCATGGCGGGGTTTACCAGTTTTTCAGGTGCACCTACGGAGTACGGACTGTTCTTCATCACGTAGGGATATAAAGAACAGAAGTCGTGTCGTAGTAATGGAGCTTCACGCCCTCCGTAAGTGGAAAGTATAGCCTCAATGGATTTGTACGCCCTCCGAACAAGCTATCGCCGCATTTGAGAGGATCCAACACCAACGCTTGATGGCCCTTATTTCTTCATGGTACTGCTCATCGGTTTCCATCCGTGCATCATACTCATGCTCCCATACGATCTTGTGAGTGAACTGGGAGCCTATAACTTGATCGCGGTTACAGGTCCATGCGAGGCTGTCGGCGGGGGATCTTCCATGGAGGTCCCCTGAGACGGCACACTCGATGCGCAGGCAGCCATGCCACCAGCAGCCGTTAAAGGAGTACACAGCCTTCTCACCAGTGGTTGGATCCTCACTAAGACCATCAACCGAAAAACACGACCATTGACCTTAATGGGTATTTCCTGCGTGTTGCGGGCGTGTTTTATGTATACCCCGGTCTGTTGCTGTAGGTGTATGAGCCAGTAAATAGCCTTTTGCCCATAACTGCGTTGATTGTTTCTGTGAATGACGGCTAAGGTGTCTTTAGGCATGAAGTTATTCTTGAATACTGTAAAACATAATGAGGCGATCGTGGTTGCGACTTGCAGCGGATGGCATTTGAAACGGGCTATGTAAAGGGTGTCAGGAAATGATTGCCCCCCCCCCCCTGTACAGAAGAAACTGAAAGGAATAGAAAAAAACAGACAAAAGCCACGCGAAAGAGCGTTTAATTTTGAATAAAAAACACTTGTTTTAATATCGGGTGTTGCCCCCATTTGCAGCTCTGACGGCCATTAATCGACGGGGGTATGATTCCAGAAGTGTCTCAAAGAGATCGGTATCATGACTCATTTCTTCAAGGACTTCGTTGATCTTTGCAGTCATAATTTCTGTTGAATACCGATTCTGAATGGGTTGTTCCAGCATTAAGGACTCCACCCGATCCTTCATGATAGATCCGACATGTTCACAGACATTAAGATCGGGAGAATTGCCAGGCCATTCATTATTTCCGAAAAAATCAATGTTATTGTCCTTAAGCAGTTGTTGAGTCGCAAGTGCTTTCATACAGGGGGCTTTGTCGTGAAGAAAGGTTGCCTCTTCAACATCCAAAACACACTCGGGGTCTTTCAAAAACGGAATTACATGTTGGGCTAAAATTACATTTCGAAAATAAGGCCCATCCCAACTGGTTCCTCTTGGTTTGATAACCCAGATGAGCTTCCGAATAGAGAACATAATGAAAACACCCACACATGCTGGATTTTTTACTATTTCTCGATACTTCTGGTCGTCTGGGACTTCATCAGGAGTTGTTGCCCAAACCCGATCATTCTGAAAATTTGGTTTTCTGGAGACATAAACGAAGAATTCATCGCTGACAACCAAGTGAAGGAAATCGTCTTCCGTCCATTCCTCAAGATAATCACAAAACCATAGCCGATCTTCAATATTAAGATCACTCTTCCGTGGCTTAGCTATTTCATGCCAAGCACTCAAGCCTTGGCGAACTCGAAATTGATGCACAAGTTGCCGATTGACTATCTTACCACGACGGATAAGTATCTCTTTCGCTACCTCAGAGCAGCTCTTCTTTCGGCGCCGTGATGCAGCAAGCACAATGTCTTTCGATTCTTGAGATAATTTCTCCGGTCTTCCTCCTCGAAATTCTGTTTCACAATCTTCAGGATTCTTATTCCAATTCCTTTTGACAAAGTCTTCTGATCTTTTTAATCTCTCAGCCACCCAGTGTCGAGTTATGAAAGTTGCACCAGCTTCCTTTGCTTCACGAAATGTGACAGCTCGAATGCGGTCAAGAACTCGCTTTTTCTCTGAATCGTTCAAAATAGATGATGCCATGGTTTCTGTGGGGAAAAAAATGGTAAGAATTAAAATCACAGGAATAGAATATAATGGTTTTTATTCAGATTTTAACGCTCTTTCAAGTGGTCTCGCCGGTTTTTATCTATCTCTTCTAGTTTTTGCTCTACAGGGGGGGGGGGCAATCATTTCCTGACACCCCGTACATCCTTCTAAAGGCCTGGAAACATACTCTAAGCACGCGCACATCATTCACACAATAACGCTCACATTCATCAGCTATATTGTATGGACTAGTTTCATTAAAACTGTTGTAATAGCGGTCAAAATCTTCACGCTCACTATCACTCATGTTGGTGTTGTGAAACTAATGTTTGGGTGGAGGTAGTCCTACGTAATTTAAAGTTTCGTTAGTGAGGAATATGTAAGGGAAATACCCTTTTGAAACTTCGGCGGCTACACTCATGACCGTGGGAAGCTTGGCTAATTTACAAGGTGTGAATAATAAATATCTTTAAACTGAACATTACCTCTTATCTGCATTTGTATAAGTTTGTTCCCCCTTATCAAGGGATCGCCTGTAAATACCTCCGATGACTCGTGTTCAAGCAATTCCTTATAAAGGAACTGTGTGTCAAATTTTGCCCCGTTATGGGCAAGAATATAGTCATTTTTTCGAACTTGTCCGCTAATTTGACAATATAGGATACAAAGAGTTTCACGGGGTTGTCGTGTGCATTCGTTTCAAAAACGTTTGTCGGATTACCACATTTGTGACACTCATCACACTCGATCTCCATGCACTCATCACAGATAGTCTGGCTTACAAGTAAATGTGGAATAACCTCTTTGGTTTCAGCGTTCGTGTATGTTTCCATATCGTAGTACACGGTTGTACAAGGGCTATTTTTAGGCTTAGCATCTTTCATATAACAAACATAGTTTACTCCAGCCGCCTTATATTTCTCAGGGCATGTAGAACAGTGAATTTCATCACATTTATGCTTGAAATTCCCCCAATTATCCATCATGTGAAACATACCGCACTTACAAATCTTCATTTTCCTGCAAGTGCCAATTGATTTATGGAGTTCAAAGCATTTATTATTGAAAAATGTACGTCTACACACATTACATTCCCTCTTCTCAGCTTCAATGACACGACTTTCACATTTGGAGTTTTTACACTGCTCACATACCATGTAGCACACCTTACAATGTTTCACGCTATCATCAGCAAACTTGAGACATCCCTTACACAAATCATGATGCCTTTCATACTTTCGACTTTTATCATAACTAGCGTAGAGAGTCCTTATATTACGGATGGGGAGATACGATGTTCCTGACTGTCCTAAAATAAGTAGAGGTCTTGTACGATCTCTCACACAGCTTTCAAAAACATACACAGTCCTACGACGATCATCCATTCCAAATACAACTATACGAACATTCATTTCCTGCTCCATCCTTCTTAGCTCTTCAGGACCCATATTACACTCAAACTCAAGCTTACAATTTGAAGCCAGTTTACGGGTACGCTGCAGTACTGTAGGAAGCCAGATATTATACGCGATTGTATTTAGCACAGTGAACATATGAGCTAAGACTATTGCTATAAAGCCGCAACCACGATCGACGTTAAAATGTTTTCTGTAAATAGATTGAGAATTGAAATTAAGAGTATAAAGTGTGGCACTATGACCCGCAACCCGGAATACTCTATCAATATCTATCATGAAGTTGTCCATGTTGAAGGCTGTACTACTTTGAGAGACCTGCATTATACGACCAAAGATACTGTATATTCTATGTCTACAGTTGCCAAGCGTCTGAACGGTATTACTACCCAAAAATCATCTACATCCCCCTCATCTGATCCGAACCTGAAGGACAACCTCGTCCGGACTTCACGTTTGTCGCGGTTCTGAATGGCAAACTCCACAATACGTTCAACTACGCGTCACAGTCCAACACCGTTGCTCTAAAGGGATCCAGGGTCAACCCTGACCGCATACCGATTTCTAGTCAGGACAAGGGTGGGGGTAGCGGTGCGCACCAACTCGAATGTTATACCTTGCTCCACAGCACTAGAAGCTGCTGGTGCTGTTGTGGAGGAAGTACCCGGAATTGAACAGGAATAAGGGGGTATATTTGAGGAAGGTACTATTGTGGGGGTTGTGTCGTAAGACGTTGAGGGCTGTGGCCCTATTACTGGGGGTCTAACAACCGGCGCAATCCTGGCACGCTTTATACCTGACGTGGAGGGTTCTTCATCATGCTTCCGCTTTGAATTGTCGCGTGCTACAGGTATCGCTGGTGAGGGTTCGTCAGCGGGGATGGAGTCTGTAGCTACACGGTCATTGGGGTCATCTGTAATATCGATGATGGGGGCTGTACATCGTCGTCATTCACGGTTCTGTGGAAGAAGAAAAACAAGAATATAAGGAACAGCACTTAAATTTTGCTATATTTTGTAAATGACCCACTTAGGGGATTGACGTGTTAGAGATGGAATCTGTAGAAAAATTCAGGTTCACAAGCCCCACCACATGTATTGTATCTGGCCCTACAGGATGTGCTAAAACTGTGTTTATGCTTAAAATCATTAAAGATAAGGGGGAGATGTTCTCAAAATTTGTGCATAAAGTAATATGGTGTTATTTGCCGTATTAATCAGTGTTCAACAAGTACCAAGATGATATTTTGTTCCACAAAGGTGTATATGACGTTAATTCGTTAAAGGGAAATGAGCATACAGTTATTGTAATTGACGATCTCATGTTGGAAATGGATAAAACGTTTGCCGAGACATTTACAGTGTTTTCCCACCATCTTAACATAAGCATATTCTTCATCAATCAGAATCTATTTTTCAAAAATAGATACATGCGCGATGTGTCGTTAAATACACAATATCTAGTCTTATTCGCGCAACGTAGAGATGTGTCACAAGTTGGGGTATTAGTCAATCAGATGTTCCCAAATTAACGTAAGGAGTTTTTCGAGGTTTATAAAGCTACAAGTCGGCGTTACGGATAATATTTGCTTTGTGACCTTCACCCACGAAACACGATTACGGTGCTTCTAAGAACGAATATATTCCCAAACGATCCTAAAACGGTATACATTTCAGAATGACAAATAGGCTGAAGAAATACCGTGAATTAATAAAAATCTATCATCGATTGCCCTGGGCACTGCAACAGATGTTTGTTAAAAATATCGACTCCGACTTTTTAAAATGCATCTGTGAAATCTGTCTTAATGTTATAAAATGTAATGCAACAATGAAACCCCCTCAGAAGGCTCGCCTACGTCGTTACAAGAACATAATAAGTACGCTCGCTCGTAAAACTCAAACTGTCGAGAAGAAAAAGCGAATTATTGTACAAAGAGGGGGATCATTCCTCCCCATCTTATTTTCAGTTTTGGGGCCTTTACTGACTAGATTAATCTGATGAAGAAAGTGGTAGTGATTCCACACGAGGTGTATGCTTCACTGCAAATTTCAAAGAATCCAGACACAGTTATAGAACCCCGTAAAAGCAAGCTTAAAAGAATGGAAAGCGACTTGTTAGCCCTATTAAACAGTGAAAAGTCACCTGATGAGAAAAGGATCTTGTACCAAGAGGCTCTGCAGAAATTTCTTCATGAGTACGAAGATTATAAGGATCCGACAGAACTCCCCGTGGTTATTAGGCACAGCGTGAGCAACGATGAGCATGTAGACATAGGACCTGAGTCCGACGTTAGAGATGACCAGCCAAAGAATAACGGAACGCAACACATCGAGCATGTATTAAAAAGCAGTCTCCCACATACATTGAGGAATAAAGGCTTAAATCTTTATAGTCTATTGAGTGAGGACCCTATCATACAATGGACCGATACAGGTGAGGTCATTGTTGAAGGATCAATGGTACAGGGATCGAATATCGTCGACATTGTCCATGATCTGGTGAGAAAGTGGGACAGACTCTCACCTGCAGGATGGAAGCATATTAAAGCAAGACTACAACAAATAAATGTCCCCAAAACATTGATAGGAAATCTGAATAGGTTAAAAGACTTGGAACAAGTCCCGCATGTGCCACAACTGAGTACGCCATCACCCCCAACAGTAGCATCTCTGAAGAGGAGAAAGAAGAGAACAAACGGCCAACCTTATCCACGTGTCTGTAAAATACGCAAATGGCTAACATATTAAGAAAACGCTATTATGACATTTCTAGCCCAGCCTCCTATGGCGGTGTTAATAGGCTGTACACTGTAGGGTGGCCCACTTTTCAATTTTCTTTGAAAAGTATAGGTGATCGTGGTTTTTCCCATTATTTGGCACTATACTAGCACATTGGTACCATTTTTACAAAAATTGATCAATATTTAGGGGTCTCGCATCGACCTTGAAATTACTAGTTTTTTTTTAAAATGCGTACTTTTTAACTTTTTACTGAATCAAGATAAATCATTAAGTAGGGATGTTTTCTGAATCCTCTTAATGAGAGAAGTCGTTTGGTGTGCCTGCCAATGTCATACGACTAACGGTTTAAAGGTTTTGCCTGTATACAGGTAATACCAATGTGCTAGTATAGTGCCAAATAATGGGAAAAACCACGATCACCTATACTTTTCAAAAAAATGAGTCACCATACCCGGGCGGAATGTATAATGTATATAGGTAATTAAAAAATGCACTATGCTGTGCCAGATACCTAACCTATTTCTTTTTTTGCAGATCATAACATTTTGAAATTCTGTCTGAGTTCCTCATCCTTTGTCATGGACAAATCGATGGCAACCATAACTGGAAGAACTCTTGAAGCTACAAATAGAGAGTCATCAAAAGGAAAGGCGAAAATAACATCGCTACCTTCTTTAAGATCGGCCTCGGAAATTTTTTTAGTTGGCCAACCGTCGTCCTCCATCAGTGGTAGCAAATTGCCAACAACACGGCAGGTTTTGCAATACTTCTTCAGTGTTATCCAGTAAAGTTTTGGAACATGGCCCGCATTAAAACAATCACAAAGCTCAACTGCGAACGGAAGCTAGAGGCATTGTGGAAAGAGTGGCACTTACTCCAAAAGAGCAGAAAACGAGAAACTGACGCCGGAGGAAAACGGCAGAAGTTTTCGGACAGTGTGCACAAGCTGTGGGATATCGGAGCATCTGACGCTGTCGAAGATATAAAGAAGAATCGACTGCTGTCCGACAAGGACAAGAAAGAAGACATTGACTTCTACCTCGATCAACGTGGTCCTCGGGTGGCAACGATGAGCGGGAACGATAAAGTTTTCGCTGTAAAAAGAAAGCTACAGGAAGGAAGAAAACGTCCTCGCCAGGAGCCGCAAACCTCAAAGTGTGCATACGAAACCGGAGATGAGGCCATGGAGAATGATGATACTGGCATGTCAGGAGAGTCGGAGACAGAACTAGCGTTCCCCCTGCCGAAAGAGCCAAGTGTGTCTGTCAATCTTCCTCGCCGCATCCTTAATGCACCTGCTGTCATGGAAGTGGCTGATCGTTTCCGCATGTCCAATAATCAGGTGCGTATTGTGTATAGTATTCATCGATAGCGTCAGTTTTAAAGTGTCCCGTAACCCACATGTATTCTTGACAGTTTCCTTTCCACTTTCCATTCTCTACATAGGTAGTAAGCATTGTGGCTGCTATCACACGTTCGGCGGATCCACCAGCAGACTAGTGTTGAAAACCGGTTTGTAAAATTTCCCTAAAAATCGAAAACCGAAAGAAAAAACCGGTTTTATCGATTGATTTTTATTTGGCTCAAACTTGCGCGAACGTGCAGCTACGCGCTACAGCGCACAAAAAATAACTTCGAATACATTACCTATTAAGTTAAATTGTGACAAACTGGCAACTGCTCTTCAGTATAATTTTTGCCTATCTGGCAACTCGATCTTCAGTTTGTCTCATCATGTAGGCTGTAGTGTAGAGTCAGTCGTCTAAAGCCCTATTCGCAGTATAAGACCCTTAATGCCCTTTGTTTCTTAAGATGTCATTTCCAAAATAGGGATAAAATCTAAATTAATTTATATATTTTTTCTTACACGAAGAGTCAATTTTCTGTTTTCTAGGTAAAGTTTTTTTTTATTAACAAATTTTATTTCAATGTTTTTTCCAAAATAGAGATAAATTTTATTTTTTTCTTTATAATTTTTTTACAAAAAGAAGTTTATTTCTTTCTAAGTATAGATGTTTTATTTTAAAAAATTATTTCAAATCTAAATTGTTTGAATAATGTATTATTTTGGCTAAAATAAAATATGTCAAAGTTGTCATTTTCTTATTCATATGCATACATATGATGCTGCATTTTTGCATTCTTTTGACCAAAAAATAGGCGATAAGCTATGCTTGTTAAGAGTTAAAGTCAGTACCTTTCAATTGTGGCTTTTAAAAATTACTATACTTTTCGGTCATAACCGGTTAAAACCGGTTTTCAAAAAACAGATCGATTAAAAACCGGTTTGTGAAGTTTCGATTATTTTTCAACACTACAGCAGACCTCAATCAGTTCAGCATCTCGAAAGAAACGGCTCGCCGGGGAAGAGTGTCACATTGCCGTGAAGTGGCGACGGCTGTGAAGGACTCCTTCACGCCACCGAGGCACACTGTTGTCCACTGGGATGGCAAAATGGTCAAGGTCAGTTGATTAAGTTTTCATAGCTATCAATTTAGTAATGAGATTCATGAAGCATAATGTCAATTAAAAAGAGAACTGAATGTGAACAAAAATAGGTTACTTTACAACCATGAAATTGAAATATATGGCATGTGTTTCAGAACTTCCTTGGAACGGCGGAGCACCGCCAAGCAATTCTCATCTCCGGGGCTCCTCATTGCACAGAAGGAAAGTTGCTGTCAGTCCCAGCTGTTGCTGACGGCACCGGACTGTCGCAGGCGCGGGCAACCATACATGCTCTCGAAGATTGGGGATGTGAGGAGAGCGTCATCGGACTCTGCTTCGACACCACTTCCACCAACACGGGGAGGGTGCAGGGTGCAGTTGTCCGGCTGGAAAACATGCTCGGGCGGCCGCTACTCCAGCTGGGATACCGTCATCACGTCCTAGAGCTTATCGTGGGGGCAGTAGCCGTCACCCTGCTCGGAAGGACTACGGCACCAACTGATCCTTTGTTTCAGCAGTTGAAGAGAAGGGTAGTTCATTTTTTGTGCAAGGTAAAGTTAGGACACACATGATATTCCACTAGTTTATAAAACAGCAAGCCAAACCGGAACTTCAGAGTTTTCTCACACAATTTTCTTGTTTATTATTTTTGAAGATGGAGCGAGCTCGATCTCTCGACCTACTGCAAGCTGCAGGTCGAGAATCTGGCAGAGAGTACGTGGCTAATAGAACTCCGGGACGCGGCGGTCAGCTTCCTGAGCACAGCTTCTGGTTTCGTCAGAGACGATTACCGGGAAGTGGCAGAGATCACGCTCCTGGTACTCGGGACACAACCACGCCGTGGCATTCACATCATGCGCCCAGGAGCCTACCACCACGCAAGATGGATGGCTAAAGTTAGTATTTTCAAACAAAAATAATCTAGAGATAAGTTTAAATGTTATTCAAAGATAAACATTTCATTATAACGCAAACAAAGTAATTGGTAACAATAAACCTGTCTTACTTACAATGGTGCCTATTCTGTTTCAGGTCATCTACTACACAAAACTGCTGATGTTAAGTAGGCAGCTGGAGCTCGACGCCGAGCTGGTCGACAAACTGCAAAGGATCGTGGTGCTCATCGCTCTTCTGTACGTACCAGCTTGGTTGGCGGCCCCTGTAGCAGCTGATGCGCCGTTGAATGACCTGGTACTATACCAGCGTTTTCTGAGGTATAGGGCAGTGGACCGCGAGGTGGCAGAAGCGTCACTGGCAGTGATGAGGCGGCACTTCTGGTATCTGAGGCCTCAGACCGTCATCTTCGCTCTATGCAGCAACAAGGTGGAGGCACTGTGAAGCAACAGATGGCAGAGAAGCTGTCCCACCTCCCTGTACCCAAAGACTTCACATACGAGAACGTCTCAGTCGACGAGATGACGCTACTCCCCGACCTGATCGACGAGTCCTCCTGGTTCTTATTTGCAGGTCTGAAGATGTATGGGTCTTCGTGGCTCACCCTGCCAACTGATAAGTGGGACGAGAACGAGGACTTTTGTCGTCTGAAGGATGTGATCTCTAATCTCCAGGTCACCAATGACATCGCTGAAAGAGGAGTCCAACTGATGCAAGACTATGCGAACACGGTCACAAAGGACGAGGCACAGCTGCAGGATCTTGTGCAAGTGGTGGAAAAGAACCGGAAAGAGCTCGGCGACTTCAAGAAGTCATCACTCGCCACGATGACATAGCACAGAGGGACAACGTTGCAGCCAGTGACGTGTGATAGTGGTCAATACAATGCAAAAGTGATTGTTTAAGTTATTGTTTCTTTCTTCCTTATTTGTCTGCTATTTGCTGATTTTTTTGAAAAGTATAGGTGATCGTGGTTTTTCCCATTATTTGGCACTATACTAGCACATTGGTATTACCTGTATACAGGCACAACTTTTAAACCGTTAGTCGTATGACATTGGAAGGCACACCAAACGACTTCTCTCATCAAGAGGATTCAGAAAACATCCCTACTTAATGATTTATCTTAATTCAGTAAAAAGTTAAAAAGTACGCATTTTTAAAAAAAAACTCGTAATTTCAAGGTCGATGCGAGACCCCTAAATATTGATCAATTTTTGTAAAAATTGTACCAATGTGCTAGTATAGTGCCAAATAATGGGAAAAACTACGATAACCTATACTTTAAAAAAAAAATTGAAAAGTGGGCCACCCTACTGTACAGAGGTGTTTACAATGATGGAGTAGGGAAAAAAGATGTTGAGAGGTTTTTGAGTGAGGAGGATGCTTATGCACTTCATAAGCCTGTGAGAAGAAGGTTTAAAACGGCCAAGACAACAGCGGCTTCGATTGACTCTATTTGGCAAGCGGATTTAACAGACATGCAAAGATATTCAGTGTATAATGATGGCTACCGCTACATCCTATTCATAATAGATGTATTCTCTAGATATCTGTGGCTAATTCCTTTGAAAAATAAATCGCCTGAAACAGTGCTAAAGCTACCAAAACGTTGATGTTGAAAGAAAACAGGGTTCTTGGCTATCTTTGTACGGATATGGGGAAAGAATTTATAGACCGCGCTTTTCAAAACATGCTGACAGAGTTTAATATCAGTTACTACACTAACAATTCTATACATAAGACCTCTTTACCTGAAAGAGTTCAACGTACCATAAAGGAACGCATGTATCGCTATTTTAACCATAAAAACACATACAGATATATAAACATTCTGGGATCATTGGCCTAGTCATACAACCGTTCACACCACCTTACGATTGGCACAACACCAACGAAGTTTTAGAAAGAGGTACGTGCACAGAGGTGAGAAGAGATGGAGCACCGCCACCACACTCTACACGTTTCAAAATCAATGATTATAAAGGGTGATCCAGAGAAATGGGACCCAAAAGAAACCCCTGTAACTCTTAAAGTATAAGTCCTTTTATAAAATCATACGCATCATTCGAAAGAGGATAGTTACAAGTTTGTACAGGATTGTATAGGTTTTGACAATACAAGACAAGATAAGATACCAAACAAAATAAAAGTGTTAGTTAAAACTAACCCTTCAAGATGACTGCATGGACTGTGGAACAGCTGCGTTTCATAACTGAGCAATATTATGAGCATGGAAGAAGTGTAGTTTCAGCTCAAAGATCTTTCAAGACAAATTTTCAGATGTCAAAATCACCTTCTAAGAAAGTAATCCGTCGGTGTGTCAGAAATTTTTCCCTAACTGGCAGCATTGGAAAAAGAAAACCAACTGGAAGAGTGCGCACAGCAAGGATAGACGAGATCATTAACAGAACTCATGAAATTGTACAGGATAATCCTAACATAAGCATCAGACGTGCTTCTCAGCTGTTAGGAGTTGGATATGGAACAACACACCGTATATTCAAGCAAAATTTAATGCTCTTTCCATATAAAATTCAAACAGTGCAACAACTAAACGATGGAGATTTCGCACGAAGACGACAATTCTGTCAATGGATCCAACAGAAGGTAAATGACACCACCAATTTTCTAGCAACTTTGATTATGTCAGACGAAGCCCATTTTCACTTGAATGGAACTGTAAACAAACAAAATTGTCGTTTCTGGGCAACAGAAAATCCATTGAATATTACCGAAGTCCCGTTGCATAGTCAGCGTGTAACTGTTTGGTGTGGTCTTACTGCATCTCAGATCATAGGGCCGTACTTTTTCGAGGATTCCACCGGAAACACGGTCACTGTAAATGGTGATCGCTACGAAAAAATGTTGACCGATTTCCTTATTCCTAAATTAAGAGATCTTTGTCTAGAAAACCACTGGTTCCAACAAGACGGAGCTACCTGCCATACCACGAGGAACTGCATGGCAGTTTTGCGTCAAACGTTTCCAGGCGAGTTAATCTCAAGATTTGGAGACGTTGAATGGCCCGCAAGGTCTCCGGATTTTTCTCCCTTAGATTATTATCTCTGGGGATATTTAAAGAGTAGGGTCTACAGAAATAACCCAACGACCTTGCAAGAATTGAAGGCCGCCATCACAAATGAGATACAGGCCATACCACCGCACACTCTTGCAAAAGTGATGCAGAACTTACAAGCGAGAACACTGGAATGCTTGGCAACTAATGGAGCACGTTTGAAAGGAGTCATTTTAAAAAAATAAATATTTCATAATAAACTTGTAACTCTACTCTTTCGAATGATATATAGTTTTTATGAAAGGAATTAAATATTAAGAATATTTGGCTTTTTTTATGGGTCCCATTTATCTGGATCACCCAGTATAAGGCTATCACGTTCGGGAAATAAATTCACGAAGGGATTTGAGCAAGGATGGACACGTGAGATTTTTAAGTTAGTGCTGTGAGACCTAAAGGCGAGATAATGATGTATTACGTTGAAGATTTGAATGGGGAGGAAATCGCAGGAGACTTTTACCGCGAGGATTTGCAGAAAGTGTTTTTTAATTTAGGAAAAAATGTGTTTAAAATTGAAAAAAATTTAGGCAGCAAAGGTTCAGGAAAGAGAAAAATGCACCTGGTGAAATGGCTAGGGTACACAGAAAGCTTCAACATCTACATAAAAGCTGATGCAATAATGAAGCTTAAATAATATTCAACATGGCGCCTAACCACTTCTATGTCACACTCCCGTCCTCGTCTTCTCTGATGTACATCCTAACAACACCCTGGCCAACTTTGTAACAGAACTCCATGGGCCCATTGGGTTGGAACGTGATTCATACGAAGTTGGCGTTTGTGAATTCCAGCTAGCCACCAAATTTTTAACACTCAAATGTATTTCTGATATTTCTGATCCTTAGAAGAGTCGATGAGTGTGAAAAATTAGGCATAACCTTAGACAACACTATGCGATCAGTCCTGTTCGCTGAGGTACAGTACTATAGTACAAATGTAACACTAGGAATCGGTCATTATGACAGCCACGGACATTGTGACCGGGTTAAACAATGTCGTGGAGCATCAATTTGTTGGGGACACCCAGGCGCTCCTGCTTCGCATTGTACACATTCCCAACCATAAAGGGAAAAGTTTGAGCATTCATATGACAAGCCCCATTATGTGAATGTTGCGACTAATCTATTAACCAATATCTCAATATATATAAGAACGATTGAGGAAAAAAATTTCCCATTCGGTGATGGGAGCTTAACAGTAAAGCTATACTTTCGTCGCTTTCAGTTATAATGACCCGAAGGCCTTCACGGGGTAACGAGCCCGGGACCGCAAGCAAATCTTAAAAGTTTTTAGTAATTCTAAAATCCTACCTGTAGAACTTTCTATAAATTTTTAAGTTATCAGTAACAAACGTGTAATAAAATTTCACTTTCAAATAATAAAATTCACTGTCTAAGTGAAGTTATCAGGAAGGAAGCTTAGTTGGGTGTGCTACGCATCGTCTTTATTATGGCTTTTTATAAATTAACTAACACTGACACTGAATGAAACGATGTATATAGCCCGAATCACAAATTAAATTAATTACATTTCAATGTCGTCTTCAACGGATGATTCTTGCACTCCGTCACAAATTTCTGCGATGTTTTGTGTTGAAAGTAGGGCGTTCCGGTCTGCCGCAGCGAAAAGATGAAGTGTAGCCTCTGCATAGAAATCCCCATCTTCAAACAACTGCGGGTAGCCGTAAAGCTGTTGTGATTGGCTCATGGTGATATCTGTCGTTACTCGCTGATAAATACAACTCTTGTGGATTCCAGATGAAAATGCCCCCTTTTATATACGCCACTCTAATTGTAAACACCCCCAATAACTGAATCACGAGTTTCCTAGTGGTCATCAATGAAATTTGGGTGGAGCATAACGTGTAAGTGGTACTATCCACCAACCAGAGGTCCTGGGGCTCCGCCCACTGGGGTGTAATTGGCTGATCCATGAATTCTGGGGTGTGTCAGATATAACTTACCCATTCCATAGATTTCTTCCAGAAATGATAAGTAGAGAGAGAGAGAGAGAGAGAGAGGAGAGAGAGAGAGAGAGAGAGAGAGATAGAAATCGAGAGATCGGAGTATAATAAACATCCATTTTATTACATCAACTGTTATATATTTATATATACAGGGTGGCCCAAAAAAAATGGCACCAATTTTGAGAAGTGATATCTCAATAACCATTGCAGTTAGGGATTTTAAAAAACAACCAAATGAAAGATAATTCTTTTCTCTTTAAATACTTATTCAATAGCTTGATGGTTATAAACCCATGTAATGCCAAAAATTGGCTTATAAGAAAAATATACAAAAAAAGTTGCGCATTTATATTTATTCCTTTTATTTTTTTCTAATTAATTATCTTCTAATTTACGGTCTTTAAACGAAGTTCTGTGGTTTTAAGTTAAACCTAATTTTCAATAAATGGCTCAATCTGCCCTCCATTATGGTCAACCACAGCCTGTAATCTCGCCCTCCATTTTGAAATTGCCTTTGAGATCGTCACTTGTGAGAGATTTTCCCATGCAGCCTGAATTCGTTCACGAAGATGGTTCACATCACGGATTTTCTGACCATGGTAGACTTCTCTCTCTAAGGCAGACCACACAAAGTAGTCAATGGGGTTTAGATTTGGGCTGCATGGTGGCCAATTATTTGGTTCGATAAAACCAGGACAATTATTATTGAGAAATGTTATTGTTTCCTTGGCTGTATGAGATGGGGCTCCATCTTGCATGAACACAAAATCAGTGCTCGTCTCCTTGATCTCTGACAACATTGGAGACAAAATGTCATTACAGTAGTAAATTGAGTTAATTTTAACGCCTCGCTGAATAAAAATGATGGATGTTTTGTTCTCAGATGACGCTGCAAGGGAAACCATTATCGAATCTGAAAAGTGTTTTTTTTCACGCAAAAGTCGTTTTGGGTCAACATGAGTTTTTTGCCACTGCTGCACGAACCCGATCATTTTGGGTATTTCGTGGTGTTTCGACCGTAAATCGTTTCTCATCAGAAAACCAAATTTTTTTCAGACTCATTTGACCGAAATCTTCGCAATAGATTTTTACATCGATAGAAACGTCTTTCTTTCACAGGCTCCGATAAAGCAGTAACCTTCACCCTCTTAAATGTTTTCAACCCAAGATCTTTTCGAATTATTCGCTGTACTGATGAACGTGAAATCCCGGTTTCTTTCGCAACTTCACGTTCACTTTTACTTGTTCCCGGTTGTTCCTCTTGACTTAAAACCATTTCATTTACTTTTTCAATGTTTTCTGGCGTTCTAATACTTTTTGGTCGACCACTTCCCGGACGCCGTTGACTGCTGCCGGTTTCTTTAAGTTTTTGTAAAAAATGTGCCACAGTTCTTTTTTTCCAATTTCTATTTGGAAATTCGTAAAGGATTCTGTTTAATGAATATCCTTTTTCTTCACGTAGTGCTTGTATAATGTTCTTATCAGATTCTCTCAATCCCATCTTGAGGGGTCTGGATTAGAAAAATTTCATTTAAAATTAGGATCAAGGAATAAATATAAATGCGCAACTTTTTTTTGTATATTTTTTTTGGAAGCCAATTTTGGGCATTATATGGCCTTATAACCATCAAGCCATAGAATAAGTATTTAAAGAGAAAAGAATTATCTTTCATTTGGTTGTTTTTTAAGTCCCTAGCTGCAATGGTTATTGAGATATCACTTCTCAAAATTGGTGCCATTTTTTGGGGGCCACCCTGTGTATATATATATAATATATATATATGAGGGATTTAGCGACGTTGGAAGATAAATTTGAAAATCGGGGACAGATCGCTTTGGTTTAAAGTTCATGTTGTCGAGAGATTGGCGTGTAATAAATATCCATTTTATCTACCAACCAATTGTGCCGATATATATATATATATATGAAGGATTTTACAACCATCTAAAATATTTTTTTTTTAAATAATTGTAGAGCGGATGTATGATAAACACCTGTTTTATTACCTTGCCTGTGGTGTATATATATATGAGGGAATTAGCGAGATTGGGAGATAAAATTGGAAATTGGGGCAGTCCCTTATATATATATATATATATATATATATATATGAGGGATTTTACAACCATCTAGAATTGAAAATAAATAAAATTTAATTGTGGAGGGGTTGTGGAGAGAATGGCCGTATCATAAACTTGTTTTATTATCTTACCTGTGGTATATATATATATATATATATATATATATATATGAGGGACTTAGCGAGATTTGAAAATAAATTTGGAAATCGGGGGCAATTCTCTTCGTTTTAAAGTTTATGGGGGATTAGAAATAAAACTCCGTGAACAGACTTAAGATATGCGTTTTAAGATTTTTCATTAATTTTAAATAATGGCTGGAAGCGTAAAGTAACGTGGATACGAAGACAATTTAATGTAAATGTATGTTACTCTGTTTTCTATAAAAATTAAGTTAATTAACTTTGAATTGGCGGGATTTTCTTTATAAAAATAATATAAAAGTGTATAGAAAGGATTGCTGAATGTTATTCTATTAGAATAATTTACCAAATTTAATATACGTTTTAAGTATATCTATTGCGTATTATTAAACCTGCTTTCATATGGTAAATTTAATATATAGATTTCTCAAATCAAAAGAATGAATATTAAGATGGATGAAAAAATTGTACGAAAACGAGAACCGCATCGAGTCCGTGCTCGAGGCCCGGTGATTGCAACCGTCGCTCGGTAAACGAACATCCTTCCGCATGTTGTTGGAATAATGTGCAGTGTAAAGAGCCCTGAGTATTTCTTTAATATTAAATGCGCAGCACACCCAGCTTCTGCACAATTGGTTGGTAGATAAAATGGGTAATCTGGGTGACCTAGTGGTTAAGATGTTGGGGTGCTGGATTCCCCGTTAAACCGTAGGTCTAGGGTGGGGTGAAAAGTTCGACCATCGTCAGAATGAACAATTCGGGTAGGTCCAGATTCCCTGTTAAACTGTAGGTCTAGGGTGGGGTGAAAAGTTTGACCATCGTCAGAATGAACAATTCGGGTAGGTCCAGATTCCCTGTTAAACTGTTGGTCTATGGTGGGGTGAAAAGCTTGACCTCCGACGGAATGAACAATTCGGGTAGGTCCGGATTCCCCGGTAACTGTAGGTCTAGGGTGGGGTGAAAAGTTTGACCTTCGTTAGAATGAACAATTCGGTAGGTTCGGATTCCACGTTAAACTGTAGGTCTGGGGTGGGGTGAAAAGTTTGACCTTCGTCAGAATGAACAATTCGGGTGTTTTTTGTCTTTCTTGGAATAAAAAGAAATGCTGTTTTGAAGACATTTTGTATAAGAGATGAATGACAAAAGTAACTCATCTATAAATAAATAATTAGTATATATAGCTGTGTGTGTAATAATAGGGGATCTATGTGCGTTTGTGTGCGCTTCTTGAATGTTCAGGCGATGTATACACTGAACCAACAGGCTGATAATGCCTGGAGGCACTGGCTTCTATGCCAACTGGCGGATTTTGAGTTCTAAGTCAAGTGTTGCTACCATGACTACTCATTGAGCTTCCGTCTCTCGTGGAAGCTGGATAGTCTCTTCCTCTCTCTTCACGTCCTCTCTCTCTTAGGTTAGGTATATCCCTTTGGGGGGTGAGGCCGTCCCAACTTCTCCCCCAAAGAGGTCAGGTGGACTCCCCCCGGCTTGCTGGAGGAGTTCCCCTCCACCCCTTTTTTTTGGCATCCTGGGGTTGGCACTGGGGGGTTCTTGCAACAAGGCGGGTTGGCACTGGAGGGTTCTTGCAACCAGGGGGGTTGACACTAGCACTCATTGCATTGCACTCTAACATTTTGCGCCCATACTACTGCTTATAATCATCTGTTACCCTGTATCATGAGAAACAGTTGAGATAGATGCCTTCCGCCACACTTTCTGTAGTTTTCAAGCCATTTCTCCAGTAACTTTGAATACAGATGGATTGGTTTTTGAAGGAATAGAACGATGTAGTTCATGACGCAGAAAATTGTAGTATCTCATAATTTCTGAATAGGTAGGGAATGCAATTGAACTTAAATCCTTTGGAGCACCGAAAACCAGACACTCCAAATCTATTTTCGTTTTCAACAAGTTTTTGTTTGGACATTTTAAGATTGTTTTCTAACAATGAAGACTCAAACTTTGTTTGGAAACTTTGAGTTATTTATCAGATCAATTAATATTACACACAATGCTTTTGAAATATCTGAAAAAAATTACAAGCTTTAGTTATATAAAGTGCATAAAGTTACAGTAAATTACAGCGAATACATATGAAACGTACATAAAGCTATAACAAAAGCCAAATTTACCACACACGCCTCACAGTAACACACATTCGCAAGAGTGGTTACTTAATGAAACTCAATTTCTTTGAAATATATACACTCTCTGTGGCAGACTTAAATAACCTCAGAATAAAGTGACATTTGGCATGAATATTGTTTGCCTCATTTGGCAATATTTTCAAATAGAGTAAAGTTAACTCCTGAAAAAAGTTTTTCGCTTCACCCTAAATTGTTTACTACAGTTCACAGCTATTGATTTAGGTTCGACTCACTTTCGATACAATACTCCATCACTAATGTTCTAAGACTAATGATACTGTATGTTAAATTATGACAAGTGTTCGGTATTTATCAACTTCGACCAGTGACAATTTTTCATGGGATATAATTATAATAGAAATAGGAATGTATAGTTTATGGAAATAATGTAACTGCGAGTTCACTGTGTACTTTTTCTTTGACAGTTTTCTCGTATTCCCATCTCTGAAAGATTATAATTTACAACTACACAAGACTGAACCATCTGCGTACAATTATAATAACGTGTACCAAAATTTGGAGGTATGGCAGTTTTCGAACAAAGAAATTCGATTTTTATTTCCTTCAGAAAAAGAATCAAAAGGATTTTACGTCGAAGCAGGTGCTTTTGACGGAGAATTCCTATCAAATTCTCTTTATCTCGAATTAGAACTTGGTTGGAATGGACTCCTTATCGAACCAGACAAGGAAATGTTTCATGCTTTAATTAAAAAGAACCGGAAAGCTTGGTCTTGTCATTGCTGTCTCTCGACTAAACCTTATCCTTACAAAATAGGTTTTTAATATTTGTCTTATTTAGTTTATTAAACCTTTCTAAGTGTTTGTTCCAATCAGTTTTTTATTTGTGCATAATCATCTTTTACTTCAAAGTTCCTGTTTTTTGCGGCAAAATTCCAGAATTCAGACGCAATTCAGACAAGGATTCATAACAGAGACGTCAACCTTGAAGTATGAAAATCAGTGAGATTTTGCCTGATTTTGATAACTGGGTGGAAACATATCTCACATAAGGGAGTTTGAGACTTAAAATCCGTGAGTCTCACGGAAAATCTGTGAGAGTTGACATGTCTCTCATAATAACTTCGAAATAAATTAAATTAGGATAGGTTAGGTTAAATTAGGCTAGGTTACATTGGTTAGATTTGGTTAATTTAGGTTAAAGTAGATTAGGTTAAGCTACATTTGATAGGTTAGTAACTGTTGACTCGTCTCTGAACTGCGTCTGGATTGTGGAATTTTGCCTTTTTATGCAATTAGTCTATATAGTTTACGAGATAATGATAATTAAGGTTATTTAATTTAACTTCTTCGTAACAGTAAAGGTAATCATGTGGCTGAGAAAACCTAAAGCTTTACCTGCGATTCAAACCACAAAGCTGAAGCAAAGAACGGTCGCCTATCCGGCTACTGAGATGACCAAAGTTTTGCGTAACCTCGCTGATATAACGAGAAGCGGTGGTGCGACGTGATCACGACGTAGTTCTTGCCAGAATTATAAAACGTGAATAGTCTTTTCCGTCCTATTTTGTTATTTTGACTGTTTCAGTTTAGAATACATATTTTATTATGCGATAACAAGAAAAATGTAATTTACATAATGTACTTTATATTCAGTTTTCTGGACAAATTCGTTCTAGAACGTTTCCTCGAGCTGGAATACAGCATGTCGAATTTGACTTGGTTCCACTTGATTTTACTCGTGTGACTTGATTCCAGTCAGTTTGTTTTAAATATCGGCATGAAACATGCAGTTTGACGGCACGTCTTTTTGAACCGTTTGTACAGTTGCGGAAAATAGTTCACCGACAAACAAAATTTCTAAAAAACAAAAAATCACTAAGCATAACACCAGTAAACAAATGAAAAAAATTCTGTTGTTTCTTTGAAAATTGGTGGAAGAATACAATTTGGGGGTGCCGATTTTAAATCTGGTATCAGTTTTTCATCACATCAAATTTTTTCAGAAAACCAATAATAAAACTTCCTGATTTTATGCGCATGATATAAACATAACATTAGATGAAACATTTAGAAACAAATTAAAAACTTTCAACTTCACACCAAAAGAACTTTATTTAAATCCGAGTAAAAGAACAGTAATACAATAAAATTCACGGAAAGAATAATTTTAGATTACTTTTCTTTGGCTAAAAACATCATCAAATTTGATTGAATTTTCTCTTTTCAGATGTCTTTCTGAAATTTGGTTCGGAAACATCTCTTCTCAAACACCAACAGTAGCCAGCCATCATAGTGACACTCCATCTTCCTTGATATCGTTTTAACATGTTTTTTATGTCTTGATGGAACCTTTCACTTGCTCTTCACTAACTGCTCCAAGGTTGGTTGTCAGGAAAGTACTCCAGGTGGCTGTAAAAGAAATGCACTTTTACACTTATGTTGCAACCATGTTTTTCATAGCATTTCAACATGTGCCTAACAATTGTTCTGTAGTTTTTGGCTTTATGGTTTCTTAGAAAATTTTCAACAATATTTTTGAATGATATCCAAGCCGCTTTCTCCACATTTGACATTGAATCAAGAAATTTGTCATTTTTCATTAGTTTCCGTGTTTAAGGGCAATCGAACACCCCAGCTTTTATTTTCTCTTCACTTAGAGAAAATAATTGGTCAGAAATGTATTTGAAACAGTTACCATCTCTATCCAAAGCCTTTACAAATTGCTTCATTAAGCCCCAGTTTAATGTGTAATGGTGGTAGTAATACTTTTGCAGGTGTCACAAGAGGTTCGTTGATAACATATTTGTTGCCTGGTGTTAAGTTAGTTCTTTGGGGCCAATCCTTCTTTTTCCAATGATCAGCTTTTGCTCTGCTGTCCCACTCACATATGGAGCAAGGCATCTTTGTATATCCAGATTGTTGGCCAAGAAGCATGGATATCACCTTCAAATCTCTACAAATTATCCAGTTATGATCACTATATTTTATTTTATCTAGATTTTAGAAGGAATTTCATGTCATAATTTTCTTTCATGTGGACAGAGTGGCCAATGGGGATGGATGTCAATTGATTGCCATTATGCAGCAAAACAGCTTTTAGACTTGACTTTGAACTGTCAATGAACAATCTCCATTCTTTTGGATCATAGTCTGTGCCCATAGTATTCATCAGACCAGTTATGTCAGTACAGCATACTAGAAAACCATCCATAGAGAAGAATTAAACAAATTCTTGTTCTCTGCAAGAATATGAAGTTCCAGCAGCCAGTAAATTTCTTTCACTCAGCCTGGATCCCAAGAGTTGGGCAGCATCTTTCAGTAGTTCGACTCTAGTACAAGATCATTCAGTTTTGCCTGAGTGAATAACTGTGAGTCATTAGAACTCAGTAGTATGGTGTCAAAAAGAGAGAGTGCAGAAATGTTACGTAATGTTGCAATGTTGCAAGAGGGATGACGTAATATTGCAAGAGTGCCAACTCCCATCCCCTTTGTTGCAAGAGTACCACACACCCCACCCTCTTTGTTGCAAGAGTGCCCACCCACCCCCCTTTGTTGCAAGAGTGCCCCGCCCCCACCCACCCCTTTGCTGCTAAGCCCCGCCCCCCTTTGTTGGGAAAAAAAAGAAAGAGAGAGAGTGTACAGGCCTTTGTTGCCAACCCCAAATTGGGATTGCAAGGGGCATGCAACTTGGAGGCGGAGTTCTCCCCCAAGCTATTACCCCCAAAGGGCCAGAAAGAAAGAAAGAGATAGCAAAAGAGGAAGAGAGAAAGAGGGGTATGCAACTTGGAGGCGGAGTTCTCCCCCAAGCTGAACCACCCAAAGGGGCATACCTATCCTAAAGGCGCCTCTTTGGGGAGGAAGGGGTTTCCTCACCCCCCAAAGGGGCATACCCCTCTTTCTCTCTTCCTCTCTTGCTATCTCTTTCTTTCTTTCTGGCCCTTTGGGGGGGAATAGCTTGGGGGAGAACTCCGCCTCCAAGTTGCATGCTCCTTGCAATCCCATTTTGGGGTTGGCAACAAAGGCCTGTACAGTGTACATTCTCTCTCTTTCTTTTTTTTCCCAACAAAGGGGGGGCTTAGCAGCAAAGGGGGGGTGGGGGCGGGGCAATCTTGCAACAAAGGGGGTGGGGGGGGGTGACAAAGGGGGTGGGGTGTGTGGTACTCTTTCAACAAAGGGGGGTGGGGGTTGGCACTCTTGCAATATTACGTCATCACTCTTGCAACATTACGTAACATTTCTGCACTCTCTCTTTTTGACACTATACTACTGAACTCTTAGCAATTTTAAAGTCACTGTGCTCGCTAAGTTTTGTATAAGATTCAGAAATTTCACCAAGTTCTTTGGGGCATGCAGGAATGGGAACATCATCACTGTGTGGAACAGGACTGATGGTAGATGGCAATGATGGCTACACAATGGATGATTTATTCTTGGAGCTGAATCCCTTGATATTACACAAACAGAAATAAGTCTTGGGTATGATCTTTGGGATCACGCCAAACCATAGGCATACCAAAAGGTAAGGACTTCCTTTTGCCTTGAACCCATTGCCTCAACTTCTCCACACACGATCGGCATACACAATGCGGAGCCCATGACGTATCCTGATCACCAAGCTTTACACCGAAATAAGCGAGATATGATTTTCTTTGCTTTACTGATTGGAAATTACCACATATATAACATATATAACAAAACAAATCTGGGTGGTTCTTGCAAGAACGGGAATTAGACATTGTTCGTGAAGTGAATCCGTGACTCAGTGAAGTAAATCCGTGAATCTGAAGTGAATTCTTGAATGCGTGAAGTAAATCCGTGAATCCGTGACTTTGCACAATTATAGAATCTGAAACAGTAAATAAAAAACTTAATAAAAAACAAACAAGTTATTGTTTTAGCAGGCAAGAAATGAGGCTTTCCACTTCATTGAATGAGGTACATTTGAGCTTATATCGGGTGGCCCCAAAAAAGTTCTCATTTTTCAACTAGTCATATCTCAGTAACCCGTGGACCTATATAGACGATATTTTAACACAATTTACACCAAGGCCTTGTCTCACTATGGTTAAAATTTGAACATGATATCATTTATGCTTTTCTCACAATTTAGAAAATAAAAACTCGTGTCAAAAAAACAAATATCGATTGTAGTCTATGCTCGGCCTTTTGGCGAATTTTAGGCCATGCGTAGGCTACGCCCGTTTCAGAGTTTACGAGCTTACAGACTACATATCCTTCAGTCCTTCAGTCGCAATCATGACGTTGTCAGAAGAAGACTGTGCTCTCATTAAAGCTTGCTACATTGACAAAGGATGGAAGAGTGGAAGATTACTACGAGAGTTTCCAGGGAGAGGTTGGAAGAGACGTACACTAGACAAACTGTTAAAGAAGCTTCGCGATACAGGAACCACCACCAGGAAACCAGGAAGTGGCAGGCCAAAAACAGCAACAACACCAGAAAACGTGGATTACATAAATTATAAAATCTGCTCTCAAGAAAATGAACCAGGGACTCATTTATCGCAACGGACAATTGCCAAAAATCTGAGTATTGGTAGGAGTTCTGTGCAACGTGTAGTAAAATCGCTGAACCTAAAACCATTCAAAAGGATTCCCACATCTAGAAAAAACGAAAATGTGAAGGATAAAAGAAAAACAAGGTGCAGACAGTTGCTTAATAAATTTTCAGTTGATGGTGTTAAGAAGATAGTGTTCACGGATAAGGAGGATTTTACACTAGAAATTCCACGAAATCCTCAAAATGACGTTGTCTACGGACGTGGTCGAAAACGCGATATTCCGGTGAATAGACTGTATCATGAGACATCGCGATTTTCAAAAAAAGTGATAATATCTGCAGGCGTTTCTTGGAACGGTAAAACTGACGTTCATTTTATTGATACCGAAACGACGAAAGTGAATTCCGTAAATTACATGGAACTTTTAAACACAAAGTTGTTGCCAGACTGCCGTCGTCTCTATCCAGAAAATGATTTTTGTTTTCAACAAGATGGGGCACCGTCACATACAAGCAAGGCCACACAGGCATTTCTGAATGATAATACGCGCAAATTCATTACCAAGAATGAGTGGCCGCCTCAAAGCCCGGACTGTAACCCAATGGATTATTCGATTTGGGAGTTGCTGAAAGAGAAAGTTTATCGTGGGCAGCGCGAAAAATTTACTGAACGTGAATTAAAGGACAAAATACTACAATCATGGCAGGAAATTGACAATAATGAGGTGCAACGAAGCATCTCTGTGTGGAAGAAGAGACTCCGATTAGTTTGTCAACAGGACGGTGGTCCAATCGATCATTTAATTGGCTAAAATAAATAAAATATTCATGATATTTGCTTTTTTTACACGAGTTTTTATTTTCTAAATTGTAAGAAAAGCATAAATGATATCGTTTTCAAATTTTAACCATAGTGAGACAAGGCTTTGGTGTAAATTGTGTTAAAATATCGTCTATATAGGTCCACGGGTTACTGAGATATAACTAGTTGAAAAATGAGAACTTTTTTTGGGTCACCCGATATATACAGTACATGTTGGTCCAAATAATGATTGCCTAATTCTGGAGAACAATGATGTGATAGATAAAAACAAAAGTAGTTTTCTGTAATCTTATGGGGTAGGGACTAAAAAAATAGAGTTTTCAAACAGCAATTTACTTGTATACTGGTGTAATGATCGGATTTTGTTTTTCAAATTTTATTAGTCACAAAAAAAAAAAAAAAAAGAATAAAATATCCAAAAGAAAATGAAATTTACCAATTAGTAATTTTTATGCTTTTCAGAAATTTTGTTTCCAGGTGGACTTTTTTCCGAAAGTGAATAGTCATAAGTTAAATATAAATACATGTAAAACGCTACAATTACTTATCAAATCATTTGCGACTGTTAAGTTACATCTTCATCAAATGAACGATACGTGCTCATTGCATCTTCTACTGTAAGTTTTTAAAACTGATATTTCTTTTTTGTATTGATGCCCTTTTGTTAGTTGGTTATGGGAGTTCCAAGCCGGAAGAGATTGAAATACTTCTTGGATTGGTCTGGATGTCAACAATGTTTGTTCAATAATGTCTGAATCTTATATCCAGTTCAGGGGTGATGAGAGGAAAGAGCGAAACTCATTATCCTCTTAATTAAAATTACCCCTTCGCAGAGTTAAATTAAATGTTATATTGTTCATTATTATTAATTAATTATTTCCATTATCCATTATTTATTTCTGTCTAGAATTTTATAAATTCTACATTCACATGTTGGACATTCTATACATCTAATTGTTTGAAACGTTAAGAATTCATAATTGTCAAGGTACGGTTATTAACAGGGCCGTATTTAAAGAGGGTTAAGGGGTTCAATCGCTAACCCGAAACGTCGCCCGCTTTTTCTACTTAATAACATTATTATGTTAACATATCTTTGAAATGTTTAGGTGTTCCGTGCGATGATTATTCATTTCTCATTTGTTGCCCCTCTTGTCGAGTTGGTCTGGTGAATTAAAGAGTTGGTTTCTTGCGCTCTCCACTTCACATAGCCAGGTACTCCCGGCTCATCTGGTATTGTTCTGAGACGGGCGTCTAGTCTTCTTTAGAAGATTTTCCTAACTACTCCGGTCATAGTTCGTAATTCCCTGGGTAGCTGGTTGGACAGTTTTGGTCCTCTGACAACAAAACTATTTTTCTGCAGGGTTGAGGATGTTCCCTGTCTAGCCTTTAGTTTGGGAACACGACACATTCCTCCTTTCCTACCTTCCACTATTGTTTGGGTGGTTATAGCGTTCAAAGTGAGGTTATAATCTGTGGTTTCATTCATTTATGTTAAGGGTTCAAAAGTTACAGCACTGACACGAAAAAGCTCCATTTGACCTTTGATCTCTATTTATGACCTTGACCCTTGATGCAGAAACTTTGTTATTAGTTATTACTGATGTCACATCGTCTTTTGATCATCCACATCAGGGACGTTTTTAACATAGGTGCAATCAGTGCGGAGCACCGACGGACCCCTTACCTTGTGGGCCCCTTGTCCTTACTCATTGTAATGCAACAGTCATTAAAAAACCTAATACAAAACTCAAACAAATATTGATGAGCATTTGTTGTTTTATTTCAGATAACACAAATATTTCAGATTAACAAATAAATTATGCTGAATAAAGCAAGCCTCCTCAGAACCTTCCACCGAGAATTCTGAAAGCTTAAAAATGTCCCTGATCCACGTGTGTGTGAACTTTCATTCCTTTTTGTTGAGTGATTCAAAAGTTATTGCCCGGACACGAACGTGTGCCAAACAGACGGACGAACGAATAAACATGTGCGATCCAGTGTAGTTCCTCCAAATTTTTTGGTCTGAGGCATAATAACTATGATGGGATTTGGTGGTGTGAGGACGATATGTGATAAAATACTTGAGAAAAAATTATGGGTGAAGTGCAAGCGGCGGTTTACAAGCTGAAAAATGGAAAAGCGGCAGGTGTAGACGGGATATATGGGAAAATGATTAAATATGAGGGATTGAAAGAATTAGTGATTGTAGTGCATATGTCAGATTGCTTGAACAAACGGGATTGTGCCTGATGACTGGAATGAAACAATAATTATACCACTGTACAATATGAAAGGCGAAAAGAGTGATTGTAAGAATTATTGAAGTATAAGTCTGTTGAGTGAAGCAGAGAAGGTGTATGGTAGTATAATAATGCATACTTACAATAAAATTTAAGAGATCTAGTGGCGGAGCGTCTTGGGGGCCTTGGGGACAAGTGCTCCAGAGCCCGGGCTCTCAAAGGGCGCGAGACTTTGACGTCCCTTTAATTAATCAAGAGTTATTTTCGAAGCACAGTGGTGCAAGAGAGATTAAGGGGCCTTTCTGTCATATCGATTGAAAATGAAAAGGTCCAAAACCTAAATTTGGATATTATTAACATCTTTGCGGATAGGAAAACCAGAAGAGAAAAATTCAAGTAACTTCTCGCTTATTTTCATTTGGTAAATAAATAAAATATCACTTTTATTATATAGTGTATAGTGTCTTGGACAAATTTCCTTCAAAATGAAAGCGAGTCTACAAAAAGCCACAGAATATTCATTCAGTTTCATTGGCTGATGGAATGAATCAGTCATATTAAAGCCAATTAATGAATGCTCACTGGCCACTGCTCATATTACTTTCATTGAATCGTATCTTTCACAGAGGAACTTAGTCCGGGACTGCTCATCTTTCATAACGTTTTCATATGATTCTTGTGTATATATATCAGTAGTATAACCGCAAAATGGGAGCGTGCAAATTGCAATGCAATGTTGATCAATTGTTGGAAGGTGCCAACCCACCTCTCCCCATGGTGTCAGTGCCACAAAAAAGAGGGAAGAGGGTATGCAAGCAAGTGGGAGTGGTTTATCCCCCAAGCTGCCACCCAAACCTAACCTTAAAGAGAGGAAAGAGGAGGAGAGAAGAGAAGATGTTCTTGCAGGCATGTCGCATCACTTAATGAACGCTCTTGACCTCACAGTTGGCTTCGAAGTCTTAATCCGCCAGTTGGCTTAAGCAGTCCAGTTGGCTTAGAAGGCCTAATCTGGCTTAAAAGGTGTAACCAGCCATTTGGCGTAGTGTATACATATATGCTCACACACACACACACCCACATATATATTAGGGTGTGTCAATTTTGGGGGTGAAATGACTAAATTGAAAATCATGTGATTTGGTAGCAATTTAATGTAATCATTTGGCATACAAAATAATATCCTTGCTTCAAAAACAATAAAAAATAACTCCTACCTACATCAATTTTAATTAAAAAATTCAATTTTTTCGTAAATTCTTAACAAAATAACAAATGTGCGCAAACATCCTATCAACATTTAAAGTGGCAATAAGATATCATTCAGAGTCTTTATTTGAAAGTAACCAATGCAGTCATGTCCTTTTTGCTGCGGTTCCTTGATATCAGCATTCGGCTTGCTACTTGCGCTTTGATGTAGCCTTCTCGCCTCTCGTGACTGTAAACTTGACTAGCTGCTTCTGTGACCATTTTCACACATCTCTCCACACTCTGAGTGTGAGAAGGCCACTTTGGCACTTGCATTGGGGCCTCTTTAAGTTGTGTTAAATCTTTGTTTGTTATACATATTGTCAGTGGTAGCTCCAAAGCTTCCGAACTCAAGTTAACTAATTCTGACAATTTCGTGGCAGGCATTGACGTTTATCGGAGGTACCTTCCTTGTCTGAACAGAGCAGTCTCCCAGCTGGTCATCATCTAGTGATGTTCCTCTAAGCTTTAGAATGATTTCCACAGCCTCAGTTCGCTCTTTGGTACATTGGCTGCAGAGTATTGCTTGCAAAACTGCCTCTGGCCTAGCATACCAAGCGGACCTTCTCACCACAGGTAACACGATGTCCACCACTACTTTCCTTTGGGTTCTCAGTAGCTGTAACTGAAACAAGATGTGGTTGGGCCCCTCCATCCACATTGGATTAAGTTTTACATTGAACCAGTGAGGAAGATAAAACCCAATAATAAATTTAACAATCAACATCAAATTCTGTAGCATTTTGCCCTTCAGTGCATGTTTGGAAACCCAAATCCTGCAGAAACGAATCGCTGTAGTTAACCAACGACTGACTTACGGGTCCAATCTCCAAGAGAGCCAGATTTTGAGGCAACTCTCCTGATCTGATTGCTTGAACAAAACGATAAGCATAAGATTGATCCGTGCTGAGGTCTTTAATAACTTCTTCAGACAACACTGGAAGGGGAGGGCCTACTTCGACCTTTGGAAATTTTGTATTTATTTCTAATTCCATTGCTTCATCTAGCATGTTGCCAAGGGGGCCTGACCACTTCTTGTTGCTCTTTGTAGGGCCATCAAGTTCCTGGATGAGACAACGAAGAGGTAGTTCCCCTGTGTGCAAATCACATACAATCCAAACAAGCCTTCTTCCAAGTTTTTATTCTAAATGCGTCATAACACCGCCCTGCCATCCAGTGTTCACCGCAGTTGAGTCTCCACCAACGGCCTGCAGTGAACTGTCAAGTCTTCTTTCTTGAAGCCAACATATTATTTGATCAGCAATTGCCTCTGCATGTTTCTTGCCTTCTACTTCTGCTTCAGGAACAAAGTGAAACAAATAGCGGCCACCAGGTTCGGAACACACAGAGTAGTGTTCTTCTTTGATGAGACCGGGAAACTTTCTGTCCATTCCCTCTACCTCTAGGAGAACTTTTGTGTCATCTCTTCTTCCATCAAACAAAAGGCAAGAGAGACCTTCCTCTTTCAAATCTTTTTCATGCTGATCAGATATTTCCTTCTTTATTTTTTCTTGTGCTCTTATTAGCTTATTATGATCTATCACTAAGGATGTATCCTCTCGGCTGATGAGGCCTGCATCTATCCAAGCGGCAGTGGCAATCTCTGCAGTCTCTCGTAGCCCCGCATGGTGGCGAATAGTGGCAAGGGCAATGTTTGAGATGTCTTTAGTGTTGTATTTCATTCTCTTCGGCGAAGGTTCAGATGGCATTTTGGAGCTATCATCTGATGTTGCTTCTTTCTGTTCATCTGAAGAGCTTTCAAAGAAGTGAGAAACCTCTTGATAGAACTCTTCATCTCTTTGGGTGGCTTCTTCACTCTTCTTTTTCTTCCTTTCTTCCCTCTCTCGGAGTTTCTCTTTTTTCTTAGCGATAACAATCTGTTTTTTGGTTTCTGAATAATCTGCCGAACCAATCTGCATACTTCCTTGGCCTCCTGCCTTTGTTCTCTTCGTCTTTATGAAAGCCAGCTCCAAAACAGGGATCTTCTTCTCACGAGGACAGCGACAATCAATGTGAGGGTGAGGTTCTCTTCTGCATGAGGGAGAACAATTGGCTTCAGAACACAACTCTATGGGACACTAGCAGTTAAAAATGTCAAGAAGAGTATCAAGTGTGTGCAGAAATTTATTTTTCTTTGCTAGTTTTCCTTTACCAAGTGATGTCTCAACTGCTTTGTGCCACAGCTTTGTTAATTTTAGCTCAATAGTTCTATACTGATTGAGTACAGGTGGTTTGAATAACACATTAGCTTTTTTCCACTGATGCAGAAGAGGGGGAATCATGTCCCTTATGAGCTCTTTCTTTGTGTAGTTCCTTCTATCCTTTGTATTTTGTTCACGAAGGAGTAACCCTAGCCTCAGCATGTCTCGCACTGTTGGTAGTTCTGATACGGGAAGCTCCTTGCTTGTACCGACTAACAGGCTCAAGTGGCATGACGACTGACCTCTTGTCTTCAATTTTGGCATCTTAGGAATATCTGAAAAGAAAGAAAAACATTTAAGTATTTTATATCAATTACGATGTTTCGAAGTTTAGTCATTCGATGTTCTAAAATTCAATAAAAAAATATTTCATGGGATTACAACATAATTAGACAGAAGAATATGATAATAATAAAAAATTGTAATAATCAATAATCCATACTTACAGTTAAACTGTAGTATTCGTCTAGTAGAATAACTATGAAGTAGGTTCAAGAGCAATAACAGCAAACCACCGTCTATGACATCTAAGAGGCAACTGAGGACTGAGAGTGAGGGACAGTTCTATTCATGTTGTGACTTGTACATTGTACAACAACTATATGACCTTGAAAACACTCCATATGCGATCAGTGGGATAATTCTGTGACAGATGAATAGTTAATCAATTTATGTCCTATTATTTAGTAAAAGAGTCAATTTCTGAAACTTTAAGGTAAAATTGATGTAGGTAAGGGTTATTTTATTTCATTTTGGTTGGCCAATTTCAAGTTTTGACATAAAAAGACTATATTTTCACTACCAAAATTGATTTGAAAAAAGTTGACAAAATTGACACACCCTAATATATATATATATATATATATATATATATATATATATATATATATATATATATATAAATAAAGGGTGATCCAGAGAAATGGGACCCAAAAGAAACCCCTGTAACTCTTAAAGTATAAGTCCTTTTATAAAATCATACGCATCATTCGAAAGAGGATAGTTACAAGTTTGTACAGGATTGTATAGGTTTTGACAATACAAGACAAGATAAGATACAAAACAAAATAAAAGTGTTAGTTAAAACTAACCCTTCAAGATGACTGCATGGACTGTGGAACAGCTGCGTTTCATAACTGAGCAATATTATGAGCATGGAAGAAGTGTAGTTTCAGCTCAAAGATCTTTCAAGACAAATTTTCAGATGTCAAAATCACCTTCTAAGAAAGTAATCCGTCGGTGTGTCAGAAATTTTTCCCTAACTGGCAGCATTGGAAAAAGAAAACCAACTGGAAGAGTGCGCACAGCAAGGATAGACGAGATCATTAACAGAACTCATGAAATTGTACAGGATAATCCTAACATAAGCATCAGACGTGCTTCTCAGCTGTTAGGAGTTGGATATGGAACAACACACCGTATATTCAAGCAAAATTTAATGCTCTTTCCATATAAAATTCAAACAGTGCAACAACTAAACGATGGAGATTTCGCACGAAGACGACAATTCTGTCAATGGATCCAACAGAAGGTAAATGACACCACCAATTTTCTAGCAACTTTGATTATGTCAGACGAAGCCCATTTTCACTTGAATGGAACTGTAAACAAACAAAATTGTCGTTTCTGGGCAACAGAAAATCCATTGAATATTACCGAAGTCCCGTTGCATAGTCAGCGTGTAACTGTTTGGTGTGGTCTTACTGCATCTCAGATCATAGGGCCGTACTTTTTCGAGGATTCCACCGGAAACACGGTCACTGTAAATGGTGATCGCTACGAAAAAATGTTGACCGATTTCCTTATTCCTAAATTAAGAGATCTTTGTCTAGAAAACCACTGGTTCCAAGACGGAGCTACCTGCCATACCACGAGGAACTGCATGGCAGTTTTGTGTCAAACGTTTCCAGGCGAGTTAATCTCAAGATTTGGAGACGTTGAATGGCCCGCAAGGTCTCCGGATTTTTCTCCCTTAGATTATTATCTCTGGGGATATTTAAAGAGTAGGGTCTACAGAAATAACCCAACGACCTTGCAAGAATTGAAGGCCGCCATCACAAATGAGATACAGGCCATACCACCGCACACTCTTGCAAAAGTGATGCAGAACTTACAAGCGAGAACACACACTGGAATGCTTGGCAACTAATGGAGCACATTTGAAAGGAGTCATTTTTAAAAAATAAATATTTCATAATAAACTTGTAACTCTACTCTTTCGAATGATATATAGTTTTTATGAAAGGAATTAAATATTAAGAATATTTGGCTTTTTTTTATGGGTCCCATTTATCTGGATCACCCAGTATATATATATATATATATATATATATATATATATATATATATATGGAGAGAGAGAATATATACTCATGCTGGGCCCACAAAAAATCATTGAATTAAAAGCACACCACACACACAAACACACACACACACACACACACACACGCACGCACGCACGCACGCACGCACACATCGTATATAAACAGATGCATGTAAAGAAGAACTGTTCTATCCCAATAGCAGAATATATACGAGCAAACCTTCCTTAGAATACCTCCTCACAACCATCAACACAGCACCACCACTACCATTAGACCAACAACGTCTCTAAAAACGATCCAATTAATAAACAAAGCTACTAAGCATAAACAAATACATTTATGGAACCAAGATAGACCGACAGTCTCAAAAAACGGCAACGCTAATAGTTCGATCTACGTATTAAACTTCTTGTGTCAGAAAACCACCACGAGAGCAATGTGATGTTTGGTGGGCAATCTTTTAAACAAAAAATCGAATATGATAAACCAAATTTAATACAAAAACAAATTTTCGTCTTAAGAACCAAATAAATCTTTAAACTATATATAAAAAATATTAACATAATTTTTAAATAAAACTGGGTTTAAGGTTAGGTATAACTATTTCGTTTTTTTGCCTTTTATTCCCATTATATTTAAAGCAAGTTTCTGGCTTAATACAGTATATGCAACTTTATTTTTAATCGTATTATAGAAAATAGTAAATTTAAAACAGCTTAACGCATACCGTTAAAATATTTTATTTTCCACAGTAATGTAATGATATAGTGTTTAGATGGCAGTATATATATATATATATATATCGAGGCATTCCACAAAATTGGTTGCCAGATTGCGCTAATTTTTAATTTGTATATATTTAATGGAGAGATGTTCTCTGTCTGTAATCATATTGCTGAAATATACCATTAAAACATTTTCCACCGTAATTTTACGATATAGTGTTTAGATGGCAGTATATATATATATATATATATTATATATATATATATATATATATATATATATATATATACATCGCGGCATTCCACAAGATTAATTGCCAGAGTGCGCTATTTATTTAATTTGTATATATTTAATGGAGAGATGTTCTTTGTAATCATATTAGAAAAACAGTAATTTAAAACAGTGGAAACATGTCATTAAAATATTTTCCACCGTAATTTTACGATATATTGTTTAGATGGCAGTGTATATACAGTATATATCGAGGAAAAACTAATAAGATTGTTTTAACAGGTATACTGCCTCGAATTATCCAACGTAGCGATTTCTACAGCAAGGCGACCAATATCAACAATAACCTAAAGTCTCTTTGCCAACAGGAAGGAGTACATTTTGCGAATTTTTTGAACAGTTTCTACGGCAGGAGGGACTTGTTCCTCGGAGATGGACTTCATCTTAATGACGTTGGAGCTGCGCGTTTACGAAGACTATTTCATAATACTGTCTCCTCTTTTCAGGGTGCCGTAACTAGAACGGTCCCGGCGTAATTTCCTCAAATTTCCTGGGCGCTCGCGAAGGTGTCACAATTACAAACAATTTGAAGGTTCTATCCTTAAATGCTCGTAGCCTACGAAATAAAATAAACGATTTTTTTTTAGTTGCTTGTAAAGACTATGAATTAATTGCGATAAATGAATCGTGGCTTAGCAATGAAACACGTGACTTTGTAGGGGAGTATCAAATTAGAGGTTATAGACTTTTTATTAAAAACAGAATAGGTAAGCGAGGAGGCGGTGTTATGTTTTATGTCAAAGATAATATTGCGAACGTTATAGAAGTAAAGCACACAATTCCAGAACCAATAGATTCGACTATAGGAGAACTTAAATTGAACGATTTCAAACTTCTTGTTGCGGTTATATATAGGCCCCCTAATCAAACAGCTGATACGGACGAAGCGTTATATCGTGAATTAAAGAGAATAATAGGTAGTGAGCAGGCCTTAGTTATGGGTGACTTTAATTGCGCCAACGTGAATTACGATACAATGCAGGGAGACGCGGAAGGTAATCGTTTAGTTAATTTTCTCGAGGATAGCTTTCTTATTCAAAAGGTTGGGGAACCTACGAGGTTGGACCGTATTTTAGATTTAGTAATAACTACGGATGATAGGCTAATCACGGATCTTCAAGTAATAGAACCGTTAAGCAATAGCGATCACAATATGGTAGAGTTTGTCCTCTCATTAAGTCACTCAAAACCAGCTAACTCGACTAAAATTCATAACTTCCAGCACGCAGACTTTTGTAAATTTCGAAATGAATTGTCACATGTCAATTGGGAAAACGTAATGGATCTCCGACGCAAAACTAATGTGGGAATCGTTCGAAACAGTATTTAGGACTATAAATGAGGAATGTGTACTGTACAAAATTAAGCGTGCGAAAGTAAACAACAAGCCCTTGTGGTTTATTTCTAGAGTAGGGGACATTATAAAGAGTAGAGATCGGGCTTATAGGCTACATAAATGCGATAAAGACAATTTGTGGTTACGAAACAACTACATATCTCTAAGGCGTGAAGCGAAAAGTGTAATAAAAAGTCCAAGCGCGAATTTGAAATCTCCATAGCTCGTGACGGTAAAGTAAACCCCAAGCGATTCTTTCAATACGTCAACAATAGAAATCCAGAAAAAGCGTCTTAGGACTGTTGAAAAATGCTAACGGAGAGCTAGTTTCTAAAAACAAGGAAGTGACTACCTTGCTAAACGAATTTTTTACGTCAGTTTTTACTATAGAAGATGTAACGAATATCCCTACGGTCATAGACATAATACCTTTTGATAATGGTAATATTTTGGATAATGTTGTGGTTAGTGAAAGGGAGGTAATGCGCTATATCGATAAAATGAAAATGCATAAATCACCGCGGACGGATTCCATATATCCCATATAACTAAAAGAATTAAAAGAAAGCATTATTTTGCCGCTAACAAAGGTTTTTAATGCGTCTATTTCCGAGGGGTGCGTACCAGATAATTTCAAGTTAGCAAATGTAACACCTATCTTTAAGAAAGGCGATAAAGGTGCGGCGGGAAATTATAGGCCAATCAGTTTAACGTCTGTTGTAGGTAAGCTACTGGAATCAATAATTAGGGATCGTATAGTCGAACACTTAGAATTGCAGCACGGTTTTAGGCGAAACAAATCTTCCTTAACTAATCTTTTAGAATTTTTTCAAAACGTGGTTGAAGTTTACGATAGTCATCGGGCGGTTGATGTAGTGTATTTAGATTTTCACAAAGCGTTTGACACCGTACCGCACAAAAGACCCATTGAAAAAAACTAAGGCTCATGGAATCAGGGGTGTAGTAATAAATTGAATAGAAGAGTGGTTGCAAAGTAGGAAACAGAGGGTGGTCGTTGATGGAGCGGAGTCGTGTTGGGCTAATGTAGCGAGTGGCGTTCCTCAGGGTTCTGTACTGGGCCCCTTGCTTTTTCTTATATATATTAACAATTTAGATGTCGGCCTAGTCAGTACAGTTTCAAAGTTTGCGGATGACACGAAGTTGGGTGGTAGGGCGATTAATGACGAAGATAGAGGTAAAATCCAGGAAGATCTGAATAAAATCGTTGATTGGTCAGTCACATGGCAAATGAGATTTAACGTCGATAAGTGCAAAATTTTACATATAGGTTCGCGTAACGGTAATTTTGCGTATAGTATGTCAGAGAAGGAGTTAGCAAGCGTAGAGCAGGAAAAAGATTTAGGAGTTATAGTCAGTGGTGATTTAAAAGTAGCGAAACAAAGTACAGCAGCTGTCAATAAAGCGAACAAAGTGCTAGGCTTCATAGTTCGGAATTTTGAGTACAAATCGCGCGATATTATTGTTCCTCTTTATAAATCATTAGTTAGACCCCATTTGGAGTACGTTATCCAATTCTGGAATCCGCATATGCGAAAAGATATAGACAAAATCGAAAGAGTTCAAAGACGAGCAACTAAGATGATTCCGTCGCTTAGGTCGAAGTCGTACGAGGATAGGCTTAAGGAGTTAAAGGTGACTACACTCGAGACTAGGAGGCTAAGGGGTGATCTAATCCAGGTTTTTAAACTTATGAATGGGTTCGATAACGTAGATAGAGATAGCTTTCTCGAAATATCTCAATACAATAGGACTAGAAATAACGGGTGTAAGTTGACAAGTAAAAGGTTCGAGACAGCAGTTGCCAAAAACGTTTTTACGCATAGAATAGTAAATAGCTGGAATAATTTGCCGGTAGAAGTAATTAGTAGCACGTCTATAAACATGTTTAAAAATCGATTAGACGCATATGTTGATAGATTGGGTATAGTTTAAGGTAGTAAAATTAAGGCTTTGTGGTTCGGCACGTAAAATTGTAGGTCCTCTCCGCCACCACGGAGGACATGCACAATAAACAATTACGAACACAGTTAGGTAGACCAGCCATGACTCTCTCTCCATTAATATATATATATATATATATATATATATTATATATATATATATATATATTACTACGCCAAATGGTTGGTTACACCTTTTAAGCCAGATTAGGCCTTCTAAGCCAACTGGCGGATCAAGACTTCTAAACCAATCATGAGGTCAAGAGCACTCATTAAGTGATGCGACATGCCTGCAAGAACATCTTCTCTTCTCTCCTCTCTCTTAGGTTAGGTTTGGGTGGCAGCTTGGGGGATAAACCACTTCCTCTTGCTTGCATACCCTCTTCCCTTTTTTTCTTTTTGGTGCCACCCCCAGGTGCCAACCCCTACCCCACTTTTGCAACAACTGATCAACATTGCAATTGCTCTGCACTCTCCCATTTTGCGGTCATACTACTTATATCTTTATATAATTATGATTGGCATTAAGTATATATGGTACACATTTTTCATACATTTTATTATGGTCTCAAGCGTAACATTGTTTTCGAACACTTTTTCCGTTTTTAAATTGCACAGACAAAAAATAAATTTTGTTATAAAATGGCAGCACGCACTATAATTATGTGTATACGGTAGTAAGGGTATATAATTATACTGTACATGTATGTAGAATAAACACGCGTTTCGGTTCTAAAATTATATTATGAAGGTGTGAAAAACATATTCACAACCATAGGGTACCATATAAAATAAATAAAAAGTATGGAGTTAATTTTTCACTGCAATATATTATCAGTTTATCATCTTATTGACATCTAGGGGCCAAGGGGGAAGCCGCGAAGAAAACTTTCCCCAGGGCCCGGGAGAAGCACGCTTCGCCACTGAAAAGAACCATTATATACTGAAGTTATTGCAGAAAATATGTAATCTGACAAAAACAGCAAGCAAGATTTGGGCAAAAACCAATGAACAGTGTTGTATAGGATTAATTTTATCGCAAAAATCTGTACAACCTGGTTGAACCTGGTCTTCTTTTAGGAATCAAGAACTTAGCGAAAATGGCTGCGTAGGTGATAAAATCCTAATGTGAATTCAAGTGCATCACCAAGAGATTTCTTGGAAGGGGCACATGTACCCTTGGGGGTGGCAAACAGAGTCTTGCGGGAGGCAACTGCCCCCTTTGCTTCCACGCAAATGGCGCCACTGTGAACAATGAACAAGGAGGGTTCCGAGTTGGAAGAGGCTCTGCGGGTCAATTATTTGTAGTGAAACAAGTAATTGAGAAAAGCATGTGAAAGGGATTGCAAAGTATACATGGCGTTTATTGATCTTGAGAAAACGTACGATAGAATGAATAGAGAAGCACTATGGCAGGTCTTGGGTGCATATAGAGTTGGCGGTAGACAGAGATGGGCACCGTTACTCAAAATTGGCGAGCGTTACCGTTACTCGTTACTCTCTTAAAATGACCCCGGCGATACCGATACATCGTTACTTTGAAAATATCTTAAGACGATACCGATACTCGTTGCAGTAACGTCGTTACTTTCGTTACTCGTTACATTGGTAAATTCATATATCATAATTGTATATCGTAATTAGAATATTAAAGCAAGTATAAAAAGTATGTAAAAACAGACGCAACTGTTTTTAGATAAATGGAGGTTTATTTCTGACATTTTTGACAAAAAATATTATTTGAATAACAGAAAATTAAACATAGAAGTAAACAGAAACATTTCAATAGCAGCTGATGTAAAATAATAAAAAACATTTCCAAAAATATATTCTAGCTGAGAGGTATAAAATTAAATTTTAAATGTAGCTAGGAGCCTAGAGTTTCCTTTTAGCATTACTAATTTTTCGAACGTATTGTCGGAAAGATTTCCTCTCTTAGGGGCGTGAATATGTCCTGCATAGCTGAAGAGACGCTCAACAGGAGCCGAGGAAGGAAGTGGAGTATTGTACTTGAGGAAGAGCTTCTTAATTGAAGGATAGCCATCAAGTGACTGCAGCTGCAGTGCAGTGCTGTCATCATTGAAGTATTTCAACACTTCCATCTCTGATGCTGTGGTGTCTTCTTTCTTGACGTCAGCAGGAGCATGACCATATTCAAAGAAATCGTCGCTACTGCTATAAGCACCATCATCTGTCTTAGCTGGCTCCTCAGGTGATCTGTCACTGTCACTTTCATTTTTAATTGCTGATATCAACATGTTTTGCACCATTTTTCTGGTGACAGGACAATTGCGTCCTGGTCAAGTGCGTCCCGGACAAATGCGTCCCGGTCATTGGCGTCCCTGGACAATTGCGTCCGGTTTTATTTCGTCCCGGACAATTGCGTCCCGGACATTGCGCACTTCCCCAACTACTATATGAAGTTTATTTATTAGAGAAGTGAATAGAAAGTTCATTGTAACTTCACCTACGCAATTGTCCAGGGACGCCAATGACGAGGGACGAGTATGTTTGTTATTGTAATTTTGTATGGGATATAATGCCCGGTTAGATTAATTGAATGCCCAGTTAGGTCAACTGTATGCACTTGACGATTGGTTAGGTTAAGTTGTGGTATTTTCGTTAAAACTAACGAAACTAACTTTATCTTAAGTGGACGTAACCCATAAAATTTGACAATGATGTTGCTGATGATGGATAAAGTTTTAGAGAACAGTTTCGAACAGAACTTATGAACATATAACAAGTTTAATAGGTTAAAATGAAAAGTATATTTGAAATTCCGATACTAACTTTCTATTCACTTCTCTAATAAATAAACTTCATATAGTAGTTGGAGAAGTGCGCAATTGTCCGGGACGCAATTGTCCAGGGACGCCAATGACCGGGACGCATTTGTCCGGGACGCACTTGACCAGGACGCAATTGACCTAGAACCCATTTTTCTACATGCCTCATTGTTTGTTCGCTCGCTTATAGTGAGCCACTTGCACTTGAAGTGTGGATTTGTTAATGCAGCAATAATTGCAACATTGGTATCTCTGTCAAGTTCCAGGAATTTCTTGAATCGATTTCTGAATCCACTACTTAATGCTTCTACTAATGGGTGGCCGCCAAAAGATGTATTTACACTTTTCACACATAAAAAACAGTATGTAACGAGTAACGGAAATTCTCGTTACTTTTGCTAAAATTATTACGGGCGTTACCGTTACATCGTTACATTAGAAATCTTGCTAAGGCGATACCGATACTCGTTACAAAAGTAACGCCCGTTACTTAAGCCGTTACATGTACCGCGGTACTGCCCATCTCTGGCGGTAGACACTTAAATGCCATAAAAACTTTCTATGACAACTACTGCGTGTGTAAATAGAGTAAATAGAATAAATAAAGAACTGAACGAATGGTTTGGTGTAAGTGTTGGTGGATGTCAAGGACGTGTGATGTCTCTGTGGCTGTTCTTTTTTTTTTTTTTGTATGGAGTCGTAAGAGTGGTCGAAGTGCGACTGCCAGAAAGAGGAATGAATCTGGTTTGTGATGGGAATAAGTAGGACTTGTTCAATCTGTTAGTGCGGAATGGTAGGATGAGCATGAAATGCAAAAGGTGGTTAAGAGTTTTGTGGCGGTATGCCGGAAAAAATTGTTGAAAGTGAGTGTGGGTAAGAGCAAATTATTGATTTTGGAAACAGGAAAATTCAGACTGTCATGGGGATGGCGAATGAAGAGGTGGTAGAGACCTTTAAGTATTTGGGGTGTGTACTGAACAAAAGAAGTGCGAGCGCGGATGAAGTTAATAGTAGAGTGAATCAAGGAGGAAAGGTGGCGGGTCGCTGAAAACGCTTTTGAGAAAGTGGAGACTGGATACAGATGCTGCAAGATGTTAACATGAGGATTTTTTAGTACCGACACTTTTGTATGGGTGTAAAACAATGGCATGGCATGATAGGAAGCAGTCAAGAGTAAGAACGGTTGAGATAGATAATGTGAGAAGTATGTGTGGATTGATAGGGTAAGAAATTGGATTGATAGAGTAAGAAATCATGTGGTTCTGAAAAGAAGTGGTGTTCCGATGTCAGTAGAAGTGAAAATTAAGGAAAGTGTATTAAGGTAGTTTGGACATGTAAGAATAGGAGATGGCAGAGTTGTAAATAGAGTGTATAAGAGTGTTTGCGAAAGTAAAAGCATGAGATGAAGGCCGAAACGAAGATAGATGGACATGGTAAATGATTGCGTGATCTGGGTGATGCACGAGAAGTGGCTGCAAGTAGGGTGGAATGGGGAGGAGGGGTTTGTTAGAAGTATGCAAGTATACACTGTCTCTTTTATTTGTGACAAGGCCTGGAGGCGCCACCACGCATGGCGCGTGAAGCGCTGCAGGTGCGAAATTTTGCTATGTCGGGTAGTTCACTAGGACACTTGAGTGAATGGGCGTGTACGCTTTACTTTTTACCTTTTCTCCTCTTCACTACAGTGTATTTCACAGTTACATAGTGAACATAAAGGCATCAGCCTGTACAATTTTTGTTTGCTAGAACCCTTCGTACCATCTGATGGCAAGGAATGCTTTAAAAAACATAAAATATGTTAAAGCAAGACATGCAATCAGTATATTATATAGTATTTAAAGTTAAAAGGTTTTAATATCATATCTGCTTCTTCTTTTCAACGATTTTAGACAGTCCTATCGAAAAGGCCGGCAACGTACGAACCTTTGACTCCGATGTCGGCAGGGCTTCTGAATACGGTATCTGAAAGCAAATGGAATAAAATAAGAAACGATTATGTATTTCCTCTGGTGTATGAAACTCCCCAATGCCTTCCACTTCAAACAATCCTTTTGGCTTTAAACCAAACCCACGTTGACTTAATATCATTAGACATTGAAGGTTTGTACCTGCACGAATCTAATCAAATAACGCCTTTTTTTCTCAATTTCAAGTACGAATTGAAGTTTGCAGTTGTCTTTCTAAATTGTTTTGTTTTTGTTTCTTTGAATAACGTTGGGAATTTCGTCTTCTTTAAAGTCTGCATATTTTTATAATTGAAAGTGAATAAAATCCAGTATAGATTACACCCAAAATGAATAATTTGTTTGGAAAATGTATGTGTGGAAATTTATGTTTGGAAATGTATGCTTAATTTTTATTTCATTTGGTACGTAGTAGGGCTGGGCATCCGGGATCCCGGAGGTAAAGTAGACAACTCATTTCTGGGGAAAACTGTTATCGATCCCGGGATTTCCCGGTATTCTATTTTCAGGGGAGACTTTTAAACGCAGTTTTATTATGAGGTATATTTATTTCATGCAAAGGCTTTTCGCAACTGAAGTTTTCGTTCACCTGTTTTTTAAACTTTGAAAACCGTTTTCGTTTGAGTATGGGGTGAAATAATATCCCGGGATCCCGGATGCCCAGCCCTAGTACGCAGAAATGTATAGACTAACCCCAAAAGCAAGTCTCCATCTTTCATATTTTTAATGGAAAGAAAAATACTTTAAATGAGGGCCACCATAAAAGAAATAGGATGGGTGCATTTAAATAGACGTTTTTCACTTTTATTTTGTATTTTCGGTTCCAATAGTCATAATACGCTTGACAGTAAAGGTGTTGCCCAGTGTACCCTAATTTTGGTAACCGACTGCATACCTATATTTGAATTATATTACTCAAAGAAACTACAGTAATGTTTTATGCAGTGTATATATATATATATATATATATATATATATATATATATATATATATATATATATATATATATATATATATATACACAGGGTGTTTCAGGAGGAAAGGTCAATACTTCGGGAGGTGATAGTATCGGTCATTGTGAGAAAAAAAGTTCATATGAACATGTGTCTAATTCTGAATGGTTACGGAGATAGAGCTGTTTGAATCTGATGAGCGCGCAGCTCTTCCTCCCCCTTCCCTCCAATATAACCTGAACAATGTAAGCTGTAATGTAAGCATGTAACATAAGCCAATCGACAGCTGACTGTTGTGAGTGACATTGTTTGGTGTTTGAAGCAGTGTTAAGAATGCCACACACCTTCACACATGCCGAATATGCAGATATGGTGTATGTCTACGGTTTTTGCGATGGAAGTGCAACAGCTGCTGTTGCAGAATACCGTCGACGGTTTCCGAACCGCAGAATTCCGGATCGAAGAGTGTTTACCAGGGTTTTCAACACATTGCGTGAGATTGGTACACTTCCCAGCGCTCATGTTTCACCTGAACGTGAAGGTCAACAAGATGTGGATAAAGTGGAAAACATTCTTCAGTTGGTAGAGCGTAGTCCTACTACTAGCTCACGAAGAATTTCTACACGTCTCGGTGTACCACACACAAGAGTATGGCGAACATTACGTGAGGAAGGCTTGCATCCATATCATGTACAGCGTGTACAACACCTTCAACCAGGAGACGCTGCCATGCGACTGGAGTTTTGTCATTGGGTAAATGCTAATCGTCGATTACTTCGATTAATACTGTTCACCGATGAAGCTACTTTCACCCGTGACGGTATCAACAACACTCGTAACTCTCATCGGTGGTCAGACGAAAATCCAAATGCCACTGTGGAAACAAATTTTCAACATCGCTTCTTTGCCAATGTGTGGTGCAGTATCATCGATGATCAGCTGATTGGCCCTGTTACTTTAGAGAATCGTCTTACAGGACAAAGTTACCTAGAATTTCTGCAAAATGAATTGCCAGGACTATTGGAGGATGTTCCTTTGGCTACACGCGCTGGTATGTACTTTCAGCATGACGGAGCTCCTCCACATTCTACCCGTCTGGTGATGCAATACCTAAATCAAACTTTCCCTGGTCGATGGATCGGCCGCGGTGGTCCCATTCAATGGCTAACAAGGTCTCCAGACCTCTCTCCGTTAGATTAGTGTTTGTGGGGGTAGATGAAAAGTCAAGTTTACAAAAGAAAGGTGGATACACGAGACAAATTGCTCGCGCGCATTTTGGATGCTGCTGCCCGCATAAAGGAACGTCAAGATCAACTCAGACGAACAACACGCGATCTTCGCACACGAGTTGCAAAGTGCATTGAGGTTGACGGTGGGATTTTCGAAAACGTATTGTAAACTGTAACAAATTTGTAATTTCTCTATCTGATACCATTCAAAATGCCAATGTTTAAACATTAAATGTTAGAAACAGTAATTGGTTTCTCTTTCTTGATTACCATTAACAATGCTTTTGTATTTGTAGATTCAAACAGCTCTATCTCCGTAACCATTCAGAATTAGACACATGTTCATGTGAACTTTTTTTCTCACCTCACAATGACCGACACTATCACCTCCCGAAGTATTGACCTTTCCTCCTGAAACACCCTGTATATATATATATATATATTTAAAAGTCACGCACCAGATTTAGCATAATTTTATATTCACATTCATTAATTCAATGACTTGGTCCTCTACTCAATTATTTCTTCGTTCAAAATGCAATACCTGTGTGAGTGCAAACTATATAAATAATGGTTATTACCATAAGCCTCAAAAACCTAAACTAACCAGTAAACTATATATTTAGACCCATATTTATATTAAACTTTACACGTCACGCTTATTTTATATATATATATAGGATTTTGTACTATCACGCAATAATATTTATTTATAATGTTATCCTTTTATTTATAATTAAATTTTCACAAACCCCTTTTCCCGCTTGTCAACCAGAAGTCAAGTACAAGGTGTCCACAATGTCTTGTCACCCTAATAAAATACTAACTGATTTTCGTTTTTCACTTAGATGGCCTGCCATTTCTTGGTTTATCTTTTACAGTTCCTGTTGTGGACAGTTTTTGCGTCTTTTTGATGAAATTAAGGACTCGGGGCCGGAGCAAAAGCTCCACCTCTGAGGCATCATATCCCTTCGTAAAAATCCTCAGGGTTTGATTTTATTGGAAGACCAATTCGCTGTAATCAAGCCCTAACTTCTGCAGGTATTGTACAGTATGAACATGCCCAGTTAGGGGCGACTTCTCTCTTTTAGAGTGCCTGAGCAGTAGTTCGAGTGTTCTGGGGTGCAACTGTCTGTCCTGAAGGAGAAGCACCAACTCGGCGTACTTCTGCGCCTGATGGAGCACTCTCTCGCCTTCCTCAACACTGACCCGATTATCGGGCATCCATAGCAAGGGTACGATCAGGGAGTCTTTCGTCTTTAAGTAATACTTGAGAAATGTGTCAATTTGCAGTTTCTGTGCTTTCGTTTTAGCGGAAGGCGAGGCTGGGGTGATGGTGAAATAGGTTTTTTATTTCAATTCTCACAGTTTATGTCGCATCTGTAGAAGGAAATCAATAATTTCCTTCAGGGCCTTCTCCAATTTGTCTCCACTTAGAGGGGGAATTGGGTGGGAATACTGAAGTTTGGCTCTATATTCTTCAAGCACCAAATCAGGGTACAACCCAGTCACAAAAAGTAAGTCTGTATATTTAAAGAAAAAATTAACGTCATTGGTTCTTTAAAATTGCGTTCGCAGAATAGGTGAAGTGCCTGGAGCTTCTTAATGTATTGTTTCAGATGCTCTTTGCTGCTGTTACATTCGTCCCACAAGTCGGCCAATCTCAAAGCCAAGTCGAAATGTTTGGCCGCCAACAGTTGTGGGATTTGATTGCTAATAGCCACGGGGATCAAACACCAAATGCAAATGTGGGTGGCATAAGCTACAAATACCTATTTTTTATTCTTGCTACTGACGGTAGTAACTAAAAATTTTGGTCTTTCCAAATCCAAAACTTGGACGTTTACAGTAGTTTCGGATCTTGGGAGTGAATCTGCACGTTCTTAGATACAACCACAATCATAAAAGGTTCGTCATACACCATGGCAAGAGGTTGTTCCGGCCACTCAAGACTGTAGCTACAAGTTTATGTTCCTTCTGCATCCATGTAAATAGTCTTTTCGTCTCTTTCAAGTGCGATGCAGTCGTGGGGCATTTTGGTCATCAGAGGCTGATGACTTCTCCCTGTGGCGAGCAGAGCTGGGCAGTATTTAAATACATTTGTATTTAAATACGTATTTAAATACATTTGTGTATTTAGAACTGTATTTATAAATACATTGTTTTTCATGTATTTAAATATAGTATTTAAATACTTTAATGAGTATTTAAATACAATGTATTTAAATACTTAAAATATAAAAATGTAAATACTTTTACTGGTTTAATACACGTTCTGTACTAGCACAGTACGACGCGTCGACAGTGTAGTACAGCATGGTTCATGTTTCAACAGTTTGGGAAAACATCCTCTCATAAAAAGACTGTTCCTCCGCTATAACACGACATTACCATCTTCGGCACCGGTAGAGCGAATATTCTCATTCGCGGGAATCACTTTGACTCCCAAAAGAAACTCTCTTTCAGACAAAACTTTTGAAAGATTGGTTTTGATCCGCAGCAACCGTGAAATAAAAGAGAATTCGTAAGGTGCCTTATGTTTATGTTTACGTCTTATGTTTACATTTATGTCTCATCTACTCATTAATTGTTACTCATTTTGCAATGATATAATGAGTATAATATGTCACTGGTTGAACATCGTAAGTTCTAAGTCCTTTTGTTTTGTTCTAAAAAGGGAAATATATAATCGGAAATTAGATTGTACTATTTCTTTATCCTTTATCAAGCATTTTATATTGTTGTTACTCATGAATTAGTGAATGCATATGTTAAAATTTGTATGTATTTAAAATGTATTTACAAATGTATTTAAAAACAATTGATGTATTTTGTATTTAGTATCTAAATACATTCGTAAAATGTATTTAGTATTTAGTATTTAAATACATTTCTCCCATGTATTTAGTATTTAGTATTTAAATACATTCAATGTATTTATTGCCCAGCTCTGGTGGCGAGTAACTACTTCTGTTTACGTGTAAGCTTAACAATCCTGTAATCGTATTTAAATGCCACAGCAATTGTTTCACCGCACCGTATAAGACTCTTTGGTAAGTGTCGGGAAGAGTAAGTTTCTCTCTCAAGTTGAAGAATTGGCGAGATTTCCAGTAATAAAACTGAATTTTTTTTCTGACTGCAACAAAAAGGGGAAGTGTAACTGCTGCCTCTTCTGTCATTGAAGTGTGGTGCTTCACATCTACTGTAGATCGAAAGCAGTGGCTTTTCTTTTTTCTGCAAAGTGCTCATCAGAGGGAAATTGAATACAATCAAATCATGTATACTGATCAGAGGGAAATTAAAATCTGGTGCTCAGGAACAATAGCAATCAGAGTCATTGGCTTGCAAGAAAAATTTTTGTTTGAGCGAAGCAAATTTATTTTCCAATTTAGTTTCTTTTCCCATCTTAACAAAGTCCTTTTTGGAGGAGCTGCACGATTGAATCGGTCCTGGAAGTCTGCACGAATATTTTCAATGGTTTTGCCATTACGTGGTCGCTCATGGACCCAGGTACTAACTAATATGCGTTGTTCAATCGTATAACTGCTGCTATCACATTTCAAATGGGTCTGAATGAAAAACTAAAATCATTTAGGATTTCACTGGGGTGACAAGACATTGTGGACACCATGTACAGTAAGAGAAAAGCCAGTAAAGTTGGAAACTAGGAACTAGTGGAACTCGAATAAGAGTCGTTTTGTTTCAGAGTCAAGGCTACTACCGATCACATCATCCAGAACCCATCTAAAAAGATTCGTTCAAGTGACGTTAATATTTAAGTTGTTTCCCCATACTCTGTCATCTCCTTGCCTTTATGGAGCATATTAATAGAGCATAGTCAAACGGCGTAAATATTAGCTTCACCTTAACAAACCTTTTTGGGGTTCTGGATGGTGTGATCAGTTGAAGCACTGACTCTGAAACTACGCGACGAAGGTTAAGTCCCACTTGCTCCTAATTTCCCACTATATTGCTTTTGCATTTTAAACGCATTCAAATCAGGTATGGTTTGAAAGAAAATGCTATTTGAAACCAATTTTCATACATGTTTTTTGTAGACCGGCAGAATTCTGAGAATTCTCTGTTGCAAGATAAGACCACTTTCTTGCCCCCTTTATGCACTTATTTTACATCTTTAACTCCATAAATGGCATATTTTTATGATCTAATTTTTAATCATTTTGGTGATCAACAATGGAGAGCCTCATTTTAATCATTTGCAAGGGCGGATCTAAGGGGGGGGGCGGCGGCGTCTGGACCCCCTTCCTTCAATTTCTTGCAAGTGCCCTTTTTTCAAGCATGAAAAAATATAATTAAGGCAATTTTTATTTTGCATCATATTTGAATGAGATTGATCTAATAAAATAATACAACTGATTTTACACTCGCTCATTGGTGGTCTGTTTTTAGAAATTTTTTTTTACTACTGTAAAGTGGGGTGCCCTTTATTCTTTGTAGCCCCCCCTTTACTGAAATGCCTAGATCCGCCCTTGATTCGGTCTCCCAACAGTCCAAACGAAGAACTCATCACTTGGCACAAGATGCAAGTAATCTTTTTCCTCCCAATCCTCCAGATAATCACAAAACCACATTCGATCTTCGATGTTCAAAACTGTTTTCATTGGTTTTGGTTGAACATGAAAGGGTTTCAAGCCAGCCCGTGTACGATAGCGCTGAGAAGTTTGACAAATTTGCTTTGCCCACTTCTGCAATATTTCTCTGGCGACGAGAGAAATATTCACATCAATGATTGCTTTGCTCTCTTGTGACAGTTTTTCCGGTCAACCTTTTCCAAATTCAGCAGAGTAGCTATCATAACCTTTTTTCCAGTTTCTGGTAACCCACCGTTCACTTCATGTCAACCTTTCGACAATCCACTTTCGATTCATAAGTGTTGCTTCTGCTTCCATTACTTCACGGAATACGTTGCTTCGTATCCGATCAATTAAATCTCTGGTCCTCGCTGTCATTCAGTACGTTTGGCATGGTTCAGATTTCTTCCTAAAATATAAAATAGATCATTTTAGAATGTAAAACCATCAAATATAACGTATCAATCACCGATTCTACTGCAGACCCCTGAACAAAGGTTATGCACCACCCAGTATATTTTCGCAAAATACTTCCTATATACACATTTACAGTTTAAATTAAAAAATATGCTTATTGCCAGTTATTGGTTCTGGAATGACTGTTTTGCTAATATAATTGACATTTTACAGGTGCTGAAGTGGAATTTCTGAGTCATTTTGCTTGGGACGAAATTAGTGTGGACGTTTGGATAGTAGAACATGCAACAAACGGATCTAGTATAGACTCATTATATTCATCACATTCAGTACATGAAGAATTCGTTAAATGGTAAATTTAACTGTAAGATGTAATGTATCAGGTGAATTTTTTTTTAAACATCTGACACTTTAAAAGGTTTATTTTTTTAATAACTGAAATAAAAGCATAAGGTTTTTACTATGACTTCGCAATTTGGAAGGTTAGAATTTTTCCGAAAACAGAAGCGTCACGCAAGAATTTTGCAGATTTTGCAATCTGGTCTCAGTCTAGGAACAATGGGCCCAACTTCGTAGCCTAGTCACACAGTTCTAACTCATTAAATTTAATAACATTTATGATAATGCTATATTACATACAACATTTTACATGTTTGGGAAGCAAAAAACTTAAATTAGATAGGAAGCCTAACTTATTTATGAGAAAGTAGCTTCGGAGGGTGCCTAACTTAACGTAAGCTCAGCTTTGACAAGCTCTATAATTGGAAGGAATTGACGTAAAAATTCGTGATGGGGATTGGCGGATCCAGGGTGGCGGTGCTAAGGGAGTTGTAACCCCCTAAAATTCCCAAGAAAAATGAAACGAGCGAGAGAGAGACAGATGACCCCACAGCCACAGGCAGTTGGTACCTACATACCAATATGCCTGGCTATGGACTATCCGAAAGAACATTTCACTGGACCTTTGATGCTCTAGTGCTGAAACTAACACAGGTGAATTTGCACGTCAATTACACTAGGTTGCAGAGAAATTGCGGCGAAGTCATGCGTGGTTGAACGGACAGAGGCCAGATTAGGCTGCCTCTGTAAACAACTCTCTCACTTATAACCAGTGTTCCTTTCATAAATTTACCAACTTTGACCCTCACCACTTGCCGGACACCCCAATCGCAGCTGTGAATCATTGCGACGTTAGGTTGTTTCCAAATGCCTGGACACTGCTGCAGCTGGTTTGCACTATTCCAGTGACAACATACGTGTCTGAACGCAGCTTCTCAGCCTTGTGGCGTTTGAAGACATTCCTGAGAACGACCATGACGGGTAGTTGCTTGAATGGACTGACACTGCTCCACATTCATCGTAACATCAAGATCGATATTGACAGGGCTGTAGACATTTATGCAAATAAGCAGCACGGGCGGTTCTCTCTCGTGCAAACTGTACCTTTTCACCTTTCCTCACCCGTTATGCAGTACGTTGTTCAGTAAGTCAGAGATAGTCTAGCCGTCATCAGTTGTGCCTCTGTAGGTCTCATACTGATATCCTGTAGTTCAAACATACACGGTTCATGCCTGTCGTCCCTTGTTTTTTCATAGGCGCTATACAAATTTTGATGTGCCCTTTTCCTTCAAAATGTATACGGGCCCACTAGTAGTATGGTGTCAAAATGCCAGAGTGCAGAAATGTTACGTAATGTTGCAAGAGTGCCACCCCACCCCCTTTGTTGCAAGAGTGCCACCCCACCCCTTTGTTGCAAGAGTACCGCCACCCCCCTTTGTTGCAAAAAAAGAAATTCCCCCCAAAGGGGCAGAAAGAGAGAGAGAGTACCGGCCTTTGTTGCCAACACCAAAATGGGATTGCAAGGGGCATGCAACTTGGAGGCGGAGTTCTCCCCCAAGCTATTCCCCCAAAAGGGGCAGAAAGAGAGAGAGAGAGAGAGAGTGCCAACCTTTGTTGCCAACTCCAAAATGGGATTGCAAGGGGCATGCAACTTGGAGGCGGAGTTCTCCCCCAAGCTATTCCCCCCAAAGGGGCATACCTAACCTAAGAGGCCTCTATGGGAGGGAAGGGGTTTCCTCACCACCCAAAGGGCCAGAAAGAGAAAGGACCAGAGATCCTTGCTCGGCTGGGAGCCGAGCTCATTTGACTCCGTCTTCCGCCTCCACCTCTTTTATAGACCTCTAATCCGCCAGTTGGCTGAGTTGCCAGAGAGCGCCATGTATTTAATTCATCAGCCAATAGAAGGCTGAGTTGCCAGTTTGTGCTATATATTTAATTAATTCATATATTAATCAGCCTAGAAGATTGAGTTGGCAGATAGCAATATTTATTAAATTAATTCATATATTATTCAGCCCTTTCTTTACTAAATACCATCATATATTTATATGATGATAGTTGTCAGGTGCTGCCATTTATTTTAATTCGTTACCACAACAGATGAATCTTCTCCTTAATTCCAACAATTTACTTTAAAAGAAATTCTGTTTATTAAATAAATAATTAGAATTTAAACACACGCTCTTTACACAACTAAAATAATTCAATTATTACATAATTCCTATTTTTATTATTATTATTAATATCGCAATTCATGCTAAATCACTAGTAGCAGTGGGAAAGGATGCGCTTGTATATATATATATAATAAACGAATGAACAACTCGTGCACACACACACACACACACACACATATATATATATATATATATATATATATATATATATATATATATATAAGCACACCGGACAAAAAATTAGTCACCCCTAATAGCACCGATAGTAGGAAGTTCAAGGTCACACAGAGGGCGCTGATGTAGCATTGGTAAGAGACAAGTAGCGGTGACGTAGCACACAGGATCAGATCTGTTTCGTGAGGTGGTGAAGAACAAAGTGTGTGTTGGATATAGTCTGCAAAATGGGTCGTGAGGCAGACGTTACTCAGTGGCAAAAAGGAGCCATCGTGTTTGGCAGAGCCCACGGACACAAAATGTCTGAAGTAGCCCAATTTGTTGGTGTGTCAACGCGTACTGTCCAGCGAGTTTACAAAGAGTGGTGTAGTTCGCAATCAACTGACAATCGACGGCGTAACTGTGGCCGGAAAACAATTCTCGACAATAGGGGCCGCCGCCATGTTTCTCGTCTAGTAACTGCAAATCGTTTTCAAAGAGAACAATTGCTCCAAGAAACCAATGAGGTTCTCCAGCGACCAATTTCCGAACGGACATTGCGACGAGAACTGCATGCGATGGACATCTGGAGCAGGGTACCACGGAAGAGGCCGCTGTTAACAGCAAGTCACAAATTGGCACGTTATAAATGGGCTCAGAGGCACAAAAACCGGACTGCGGCAGATTGGAAACGTGTAATTTGGTCCGATGAGTCCCGTTTTTGTTTGTTCTCCAATGATGGGAGGCGACGAGTACATCGCAGGTCCAATGAAGCCTTTAATCCTGAATGCGTCGAAGGTGTTGTTCAGGCTGGAAACAGAAAGTGAAGCGCAGGAATAGACACCCACGGATTCTGGCGGAACTTCGGGACCGGCTGATGAACGAGTGGCAGCAAATCGATGTTCAGTACATGCACAACCTCGTAGAGTCTCTGCCTCGCCGGATTCGTGCGGTTATCAAGGCCAGAGGCGCCGTCACACGTTATTAGGTACATTCTGAGAGGGGTGACTAATTTTTTGTCCGGTGTGCTTATATATATATAATAATTTTATTTTCACAGTTAACTAGAAATAATATTCTGTGAATTTTCAAGTTAATTTAAGAAGAAAAATATATAATAAATGAACACTTTGTGTGTGGGTAAATTTCAATTCAAAAAGAAAACTTATCACGTAAAATCTAAACGTATTTACTAGAATTCTATCTCCAGAAATTTTTAATCAACTTTCGCCAACGGTTACAACAAGCAAAATTAGAAATTTTTTATTTAAACAATGCTTAACAATTATTGATTTCTCTATTTTAAATCACATGTACATTGAATTTCTTAGAATTCTCTAATATATATATATATATATATATATATATATATATATATATATATTATACCTACATATTTTTATTACCTGGAAACGCGTTTCAATTTCACGCACAAACTTCTTAAACTTTACTCTTAGATAAAGCACCGTTACTTCAATACGAAACATAGTATTATCAAAAGCAATCTTTTTCGTTAACAAAATTCAAGTTAGATAGAGAAGAAATCATTAGAAGGACAAATACCACTATATATATATATATATATATATACACTTAAAAAAAGAAGTAAAAGCACCAAATTTTATTTTCTATCTTCGTCCATTGTTCGCGCAGGTGTGAACTGAAATGCCCGAGGGGGGAGGGAAAATATATATATATATATTATATATATAATATATTATATATATATATATATATATATATATATATATAAACAAAAAATCAAATTTGAAGAGGACGTAGTTAAAATGGAAATGATGTCTGTTATTGTACGGAAATTCATTTTATAACAGTAAAAAAAAATGCATAATAAACGAATGAGCAATTCGTGCACACACACACACACACGCACACACATACACACACACACATACACACACACACACACACACACATATATATATATATATATATATATATATATATATATAAAGTCCTACACTGTGGTTTTAAGTCTCATAATAAGTTATGTTTACATTTGTGATGTCATACTCTAGCGATGTAAAAACACACACCGTCCTCTCTCGCCTCAGAGCAAACTACAAACATCTCGTGTTACAGTTTCTTTTCCTTTCAGTACTTAATTTGTTTATAATTAAGTAATGTTCCCCAGAGAAAGACTTTTGCCGCAAACATTTGTGCATATAATTTCTTAGCCTTATTTAACACGCGCGTGCGCACACAAACACGCATTTGGCTACTCTACAAAACCGCGACATCTTCACGCATTTTCGTTCAATTCTATATCGCGACATTTAAAAAAGCCAATAAGTTTAACCAAACATTGTCTAACCTAAACTAACCTTAATTGTAATCCGTTTTTCGTTATAAAAGATAACATTTATAAAGATAAACCGCAGCGACACTGCAAATGTCGTGATATACACGTTCCTGTAGCGATCAGTTGTTATTATTATTATCATCATCATCATCATTATTATTATTATTAGTAGTAGTAGTAGTAGTAGTATTACGCTCAGGTGAATTAGAAAAATGGTTTTCTTAAACAAATTTATTCAAATAATAATTAATTATAAAGGAGTGTGCAGGTATATATATATATATATATATTATATATATATATACGAGTACATATTACGTTAATCTTATATGTACTTAGTAATGATGCTACAAGTACCCTGAACGAATGTTTTGTAAAAACCAGCGAAACCTTTGTTCACCCTATGATTTAATAATTTAACTTATGTGGGAAACTCATTGACGCATGTATAGATAGATAGATAGAGACGAATGCATGTTCAATTGACAGATGAAACGTGTACGGCTCTGACCCAACATGATTCGTATATCCCATTATATTGGACAGATGTCTTGAGATATTGTGCAAAGAGGCAGTTCGTTCCCCCCACAAAACGGACGGAAAACTTGCCAGGAACTCGAATATAACAGCATACGATTAACCCCTCCCCCTCCCCCACCCCTCCCTCCCGCCAACCTCTCAAAATCCTTCTGGGCGTGTGTATATATATATATATATATATATATATATATATATATATACAGGTGAATTTGATCTCATTTTTTAATAACAAAAACACATTTTTTTTAAACAACTTTCTTTAGATCACGCACGGTTTAAAACAGGATGACGTTTTTATAGCAATACTACATGAGGCAACGCTGAGGTGACGGATGTCAAGTTTTCCCTAATGAAGTAAATTACCCATATATATTTTTTGGTTCCTCTAATTTGTGCCCATATATATATATGAAAATGAAAATGAAATGAAAATGAAAAGGCTCATTGGCAGACTATAGTCCATATGACAAATATTATTAATACAATGACAAACATTACTAATATAATGACAGTTCATATACTAAGGATAGAAATATATACAATTGATTAGAAATAATACTGCACTGTCGAAGATAAATGGAGCTACAGACAGACGTTTTCGTACCACGAAGTCCATAGCTTAGAGGATAAATGGCAGGGCCCATGGCTAGCTTGGATGAACGGGTTGGTTGATTTTTAAATTGGGAGTCGAACCCCCGACCTGAGTGTCTCGTCTTCACTTCGCTTAGAGGGAAATGGTAGTACACACTCATACAGAAAAAAACCTTCACTCAACCATCTATAAATAGAAATATTATCTATTTTATCAGTTCACTCAAAAGAAGTTTCGAAGACCATATAACTTCTATCTAAAGTTAAGCTAGATTAACTTATTCACACTGTTCACACTGTTCAAAAATTTACTGGAACAATCTTCCTCAATCCATCTTTCTTCCTATCCATGACCTTCTTTAGGGGGAATTTCACACTTAAACACATGAAATGAATGAATTATGCAAACCACAAGGAAAAAGAAGAAATTTGTTTTACTGGTATTCAGTAAGAGTATTGGTGGTCAACCATTTTATTACACTGATGAATTCTGATTTAAATATATTCTTAGTTGAATTAACATCTTTGCAAGAAAAAGACACAGTTGTTTCATCTACAAACATTATGAAGGTCAGTTTACAATATGAGTAGAAGGCGTAATTGGAATTATATATATATATATATATATATATATATATATATATATATATATATATATATATGTATGTATGTATATATATATATATATATATATATATTAATGATACTCGTTCCACAAGTTCCACAAAGAAACAAAATTTTCCACCACAAATTTTACTGCTGAGATGACTCAGTAGGAAAAAAGAAACATGGCAATAAGAATGGTTATTTGCTTAATTAACTAATCTCGATGTGTGTCATAAGAACGTATTAAATTTGCTTTTGGGAATATCATGATGCGTATCAATATTTTTATTATGTTGATAATTCACGACTGTGCTAAATTCCTGTTACTTAAACTGTTGATAATTCACGACTGTGCTAAATTCGTTACTTAAACTTGAAAATAAGAGCAAATGACCGCAAATTTGTGTAATAATAATAATTCACCGTACCACCAAAATAAGAAATTAGTACATAAATACAGCCTAATTTATTCAAATATAAAAACAGGATGAAAACTAGCCTACTGTTTCACAGGACAGCGTCAGGACAGGTAATTCAAATGATTGAATTTATTAATATCAAAGATATCCTTTATTTCACTTTGCCTTATATGGGAAACTTAAGTTTTAACATTAGAAACAAACTTTTAGAATTAATCAAGGAGTTCTATCCACAACTATGTATAAAAATTATATTTTTCCTGGCTACTTTTTATAAGTGTATCTTTTTAACTTCACATTTATTCACCTTTTGATGTTTTACATTTTCTTAGCTACTTTTATAATTTTTAACTATTTTAAAATCTTATTAAAATTGTCTCCCAATGGTATACTTTAAGAGAACTTCGGTCCTTTCTGCTTCACGAACAATACATACCTCTAAACATTGATATATATATATATATATATATATATATATATATATATAATATATATATATATATATATATATATATATATACACGCTTGCTATAGATTTAACCATTTTAAAATTTGTCTACAAACAATGAAGTTTGGAAGGAAAGCGACAGATTAACAACGAGTACCAGAATATGAATGATAATGTTTTAGACCTTTCTGCACAAGCCCCACCCTTCGTTTTAAGATATTTTTATTGGACAATACATCATTTTAAAGGCTAATAAAAGTTCATACAACGCACGGTGCATACCGCACCTGAAAATTCTTGCCCCTATATTTTTCCAACACCTATAGGAAACAATGTTGTACATAAATTAAATATTTATTTAATTTGTTATATATATATTATATATATATATATATTATATATACAGAGAGAGAGAGAGAGAGAGAGAACTTCTTTTTTAATATTATAAACTTTTATATTTAAAATCACAATTTAATTACCAAATTGGTTTGAAGATTGCTTAAAGTCCAGTTCTGGGGGCATCCGCTTTCACAGATGGATATACTTTGATATTTTAATAGATAACCGTTTCAAGGGGCGTACGGCGGGCATCTTAATATTGGCTTTACACAAGTAAACAGCGAAATGAGACATATGAAAACCGAATGCCCCGTTATATCACCTCGAGAAATTACAGTCATTTTATAATAATTTTATAATAATTATAGCGAGCCGAAGGCTATTTTTATTTGTATTACATATTTCGAGTATGTTTTATTTTAAATTTTAGTATAAATGTAATTAGATTTCTATGTAGGTTCATATTAAAAGCTTTCACTCCTTTAACGGTGCTTTATCTAAGAGTAAAGTTTAAGAAGTTTGTGCGTGAAATTGAAGCGCGTTTCCAGGTAATAAAAATATATATATATATATATATATATATATATAGTAGAGAATTCTAAGAAATTCAATGTACATGTGATTTAAAATAGAGAAATCAATAATTATTAAGCATTGTTTTAATACAAATTTTCTAATTTTGCTTGTTGTAACCGTTGGCGAAAGTTGATTAAAAATTTCTGGAGATAGAATTCCAGTAAATACGTTTAGATTTTACGTGATAAGTAGGGCGGTCAAAAGTCAATAAAGTCAAATTGTTTCCTATGGGGCACTTTTCGCTGAAACGACTGAAAATGCAATAAAAACACCTGTAGGGGGTATATTACCAAAGTTAATAGGTCAACCAAAAGTCAACTTTTACCTGTTAGGTCAAAAAATAGCAATGAGGTAAATAAAGTCAATTTTTTGGAATAAATAATTAAAATAACTAAAAATTGGCATCTTTTTGGTTAACTGGCAACTTCGCTGCTCGTATTTGTCTTATTCAGTTATGTCCGTTCTGGTTTTGGATGTGATTGTTTTGTATGTATTGTGGTTACTGGTTACCATTTTTGATTTGTGATTTTTTCTGATTTGTGATTTCACTGATTTCGATTTCTTTTGATTTCAGATATTTAAAATGCCAAAAGTTGCAGTTAGTTCTATTGCTAAAGTGCGCGCTATAATTGCAAAATATCCTAATGAATTCACTTGTTCAGGAAAAAATGAGCTATACTGTCAGATTTGTTGTGTTGTGGTCAAGCATGACAAATTCTTTTTTGTGGATAAACATCGCTCTACCCAAAAGCACCAGCGTGGTATAGACCAAAATGTGGGAAATGAAAAGACGCAAACCCTTTTAATGTACAAGTCTTCCAAATGTGAAGACAATTGTGGAAAATTTTGAAGATGAAGGAATCATTGTTCAGAAGGCTAAAGAGAGTGTTGCTAATGAAAAACTGCCAAAGCAACTAATGTCAATCAAAATGAATTATAGTTTGATTGCTAGCTTAGTGACTAGGATGGAAGCATCTGATTGCACCATTAGAGAGGCATATGAAACCATTTCTTCTATCAACCTTGGCGAAGATATGTGTTCAGTCAAACAATACATTGAAACAAGACTCAAGACAAATGGTATTTGTGAAATAATTAACCTCAGTAGACCTGAAATCTCACCAACAGTTTATGGTCAGCTTTTGCAATGTCAACCAACAACTGCCGCTGTAGAGAGATCTTTCTCCATGCTTAATAAATTATTAAGTAAGGATCGCAATTTTTTGCCAGAAAATGTCGGCAAATACTTCATAATTTACCACAATCGGTCAACTGATGTAGAAGAGCAAGAATAAGTAATTAAAGTATCGTTTTTATTATTGAAAGTAAAGGCAACTTTATAAGTAAATTTTTTCAATTCGTAAGGTCAACTTTCTTAATTTTTTCGGTCAACTTTTGACTGCCCTAGTGATAAGTTTTCTTTTTGAATTGAAATTTACCCACACACAAAGTGTTCATTTATTACATATTTTTTTCTTCTTAAATTAACTTGAAAATTCACAGAATATTATTTCTAGTTAACTGTGAAACTAAAATTATTATATATATATATATTATATATATGTATGTGTGTGTGTGTGTGCACGAGTTGTGCACGAGGAAACCCCTTCCCTCCCCTAGAGGCCTCTTAGGTTAGGTATGCCCCTTTGGGGGGAAAGAGCTTGGGGGAGAACTCCGCCTCCAAGTTGCATGCCCCTTGCAATCCCATTTTGGTGTTGGCAACAAAGACCGGTACTCTCTCTTTCTGCCCCTTTGGGGGAATTTTCTTTTTTCTTTTTTTTTGCAACAAAGGTGGGGTGGGGGTACTCTTGCAACAAAGGGGTGTGGGGTGGGGTGGCACTCTTGCAACAAAGGGGGTGGGGTGGCGCTCTTGCAACATTACGTAACATTTCTGCACTCTGGCATTTTGACACCATCCTACTCCACTTTTCTAAGTCCTGTCCTCTCTCTTGTTGAGAAGGACCTTGCTTTATGATTTCAATATGGTTGGTAAGGATAGCCTGTATGTGAAATGACCGATTTGTGATAACACTGAAGGTTCAAATAAGGCCTAAAAATGCTCTAGGAATGCTTTTTCCAGCAGCAATTTTTCAAAATTTTCTGGGGGAGGTTCCCCAGACCCCACGCTTTTCTTACCTTTTTTGCCCCGCGTTTCCCTTTTTGTTGCTTTAGATCCCCCTAACGAAAATTCTGGATCCGTCAATGGTAATGGGGATCAATCAACAGGAAATTTAATGAGGAAAAAATCTTCTATGGGCATAGGCTAAGAAATGAGTAATTTATCTAGGAAACGGCAAAAACTACTGTAATAACGTGGGTTTTAAACCCAGTAAGACTTAGGTTAGGTTATCCTCTAAGTTAAACATAAACAATTTCAGGTAGCTTCGGGCTTCAGGTTTATCGATGTAGGCCTATGTTTTAGAGACGTAGCTGACTTTAGCTTATCGGTATCAAACAATCGACCCAACCATAGTCAACTTAAACGTAACAATATACACAGACAATTTACCCCAAACTAATCATAATTACTAGACGACTTAATATTACATCTTTCAACACAAATAGAACACAAATAGAATACTTTAGTCACCATTAGAGGTCATAAATTAGGCACAATATATAGTCACATGGTAGCGATTGGCATGAACAGAAAAGAAACATGTTGCTCGAATCTAGAAAAACTGATTCTGACTTATTTCCAGTCGGTGTTACCATCTTAAAATTTAGTGAACTTTTTCATTCGGTGATATTTTGACAATAATATACAGGGCGTCTCAGAAGTCGCGCACCATAGGCTTTATTCAGATTTACGAGGTTTACGAGTCGAAATGGTTTATAAGTGATGTTTAATTACAATATATGTTCGCTAATGTTCGAATAATAAAATTAATAGGATGTACAGTTAATCAAACGCTATCTTAAAATAATTAAATTGAATGAAGCTACATTAGCCAATGGTGCGCGACTTCTGAGACACCATTGGCTAATGTAGCTTCATTCAATTTAATTATTTTAAGATAGCTTTCTGATTAACTGTACATACTATTAATTTTATTATTACTGTATTATATATATATATATATATATATATATACACAGGGAAGCAATCAGATCGCAGATCGCACATGGCCCAAATAGAATGGAGAACAATTTTTGAGAATAAAACAACTGAAGAAATTCTAACAACTTTGGAGGGAAAAACGCTGAGAATTTTAGAAAAATATGCTCCGAAATCACAGCCAAAAGGAAAGAGGAGCTGGCTAGAAAGGCAAAAGAGAAGACTATTCCGCAAAAGAAAGAGAGTGGAAGCGAAGTTAGGAAACTGCGGAGATAATGGCAGGAAAATAATAAAAGAAAAACTGGAGGGTATCGATAGGGAAATACAAGCCCTGATTAAGGACCATACAGAGAGGGAAGAGGAAAAGGAGGTAGAAGCAATAAAGGAAAATCCAAAATACTTCTATAGCTATGCAAAAAGGAAAACAAAAACGCGCGCCGCTATTGGGCCCTTAAGGACGGGAAATAATGAACTAACCGACGATCCAAAAGAAATATCTGATACATTGAGAGCTCAATATGAATCAGTTTTCAGTACCCCAAAAAGTGACAAAGCGATACCTGACATAAATGCATTCTTTGAAGAGGAATTGCAAGGAGAGTATATAACAGACTTTGAGTTTACACCAGAAGATGTAGCGAGAGCTATAGAACAAATGAAACTACATTCAGCTGCAGGTCCGGACAATTGGAACGCATTATTGATTAAAAACTGTAAAAATGAAATAGCTACACCTTTATACTGGATATGGAGAAGATCCCTAGACACTGGGGAAATACCGAGCATCTTGAAAAGAGCAAACATTGTCCCTATATATAAAGGAGGGGACAGATCTCAAGCAAAGAACTATAGACCAGTGTCATTGACGTCCCACCTCACCAAAGTATTTGAAAGAATAGTTAGAGAGAAAATTTATGATTTCCTGGAGACACGGGAAAGATTCAACGAAAATCAGCATGGATTCCGATCAGGTAGATCATGCCTATCACAACTAATAGAGCACTACAACAATATCCTAGATGCATTGGAAGGCAATGACAACTACGATGTTATATACACAGATTTTGCTAAAGCTTTCGATAAATGTGACCATGGTATAATAGGACATAAAATTAAAGACATGGGAATAACAGGCAAAGTGGGAAAATGGATCTACAACTTCCTTAGTGATCGTCTGCAGGTCGTCAAAATTCAAGGTATATCATCATCAGAATCGGAAGTACGCAGCTCAGTACCACAAGGGACAGTACTGGCCCCACTCCTGTTCATTATCATGCTAACAGACATAGACAGCGGAGTAAACAGCAATAGTATAGTAACATCCTTTGCAGACGATACAAAGATCAGCAGAAAAATCAGCGATGTACATGACGTGGAGGCCTTGCAGAGGGACACCAACAAAATATACAAATGGTCAGAAGACAACATGTCATTCAACGCCGAGAAATTTCAACTCTTGAGATATGGTAGAAAAGAAAAACTTAAACAGACTGCATATTATGCTCCAGATAGACAGGAAATTCAGAGAAGCATGAAAGCGATTGATCTCGGGATAATAATGACAGATGATGCGAAATTCGAAACACAAAATCAGATAGCGATAAATAAAGCAAAAAGAGTCGCCGAACAGGTTCTAAGAACGTTCAAGAGAAGGGACAGGACAGTAATGATTCCCCTGCTAAAAACACTGATTATACCAAAACTTGAATACTGCTCAGTTTTGACGTCCCCATATAAAAAGGAAGAAACTAATAAACTAGAAGAAACGCAAAGGCATTTCACAGCCAAGATTGATGGCTGCAAAGAACTCAACTACTGGGAAAAACTACGTAAACTAAATCTGTACTCACTGGAAAGAAGAAGAGAGAGGTACATCATAATCTACATATGGAAAATGATCGAAAAACTGGTACCAAACCTAAAACTAAACCCAATTACCATTCAAACAACACTGGAAAATAGGAAAGGCAGAATGTGTAGTGTTCCCAAATTAAAAGCACGACAAGGGACCTCCTCAACCCTGAAGGAAAATAGCTTGGTTGTCAGGGGGCCAAGACTTTTCAACCAGCTTCCTAAGGACCTCAGAAACGTAACGGGGGTCAAAGTTGAAGTCTTCAAGAAAAGACTGGATGCCTGGCTCAGGACAGTACCAGATGAGCCGGGCGTGCCTGGCTATGTACGGTGGAGAGCGCAAGAAAGTAACTCGCTCCTCCACCAGGCCAGACCTAGAGGCGGGGCCACCAGCTTGACCTCCGTGTGAAGAGAGACCAACACACGAAACAACATAAGGTTCATAAGGTTAAGGTAAGGTATATCCTCACCGACGAATTTCTGAAACCCCAAAACCATCCTACAATTCGGGCCTTGCTGGTACATTTAAACTTAAGTAATTAAAATGATACATTCAGTATCATAAGATAAGGCCTTTAACTAATATATACTTGGAACCCAAAGCCACTCATTAAATAGGAAACTAATTATAAAGCTTTAAAAACACGCAAAAATTGCTATTTTTTTCCACTCGTTTTGTTGGTCCGCAATTGAAGGTTTGATGACGTAATTGGTCTAGATGCGTATTCAATGAATGATCCATTTTTGTGGTTACTACTGTACGTTGCCACGATGTTTCAAGATCGTAGCTGAAGTGGGTCGGGCTACTTGTTTTAACTCGTGAGCAACCGACAGTACATGGGCTCTGCAGGCCATCAACCATTGCCCTCGAGGCATGCTCCTGTTGGGTTGACTCACTATCACGCTAGTGCTGGTTGTATCGTGTAGATTGTAGAAATATGTTCTTATGTGAAAATATGTAGGCAGAAAAATATACAATAAATTAGTTAACAAGAGACCTCCTCGAAAAATACGTGCAGCCATATTGCTCTTTTCTGGGTGACATAAAGTATATTCATCGCTCAGTTCTTTAAAAAGACTTTTAAGCCTTTAGATATGACCCCACTGCCGACTTCGTCATCATATACAGTAGGGCGGCTCGTTTTTACACTTTTTTCGATATTTGATTGGGGGTAGTGCGGAAAAGTTGCGATTTGGAGAGAAAATAAAGTGTGTAAAATGTTTTTGATCCACGTCAATCCCTTCCGGTGGCGGCGAGTCCTTAAAAATCGAAAAATAGGCCTAACGGGGTAGATTGGAAAATGGTTTTAAAGACTTACAAAATAAACAATAAAAATTTCAGCACAATCTGTTAATAACTTCCGGTGGCGTCTTAGCCGTTAAAATATCCAAAATATTGATTTAAAGCAAGTTTTAACAAGATGTTATACAAATGTTAATTCCGGTATATTTCTGTGCAAACAACCCTGAGAACACTATTATAGGCTTGAATAAATTAATAGCAGTCATTGAACAATGAACATTATATAAAAATTATATAAAATTATAAAAAAATTTGTGTTTTTAGGCCTATTTTTTGATTTTTAAGGACTCGCCGCCACCGGAAGGTATTGACGTAGATCAAAAAAATTTTACACACTTTATTTTCTCTCCAAATCGCAACTTTTCCGCACTACCCCCAATCAAATATCGAAAAAAGTGTAAAAACGAGCCGCCCTAATATACAGTACTTCAATATAGACATAGAATAGGGTTACCATACGTCTGGTTTTTCCCGGACATGTTGGGGAAATTTGAATATTTATAACATAAATTTTTGAGGTCATACCACTTGTTCTTATTTATAGATACTCAATATAGACGACATGTAGTACACAGTACATATAACACATTAATACAACGTGAGTCGGTAGATACTGATACAGATACACCCAGTGGTGGAATTCAAAAAATTTAAGAACGCCCTCCCCTCCCCTCCCCTTCCCCCCTTCTCCTCTCCCTTCCGTGTCAGAAATGAAAACTAAAAAATGTTTTTATTGAAATTCTTTATTTAATTTCCTTTTAAATATTTCAAAATCGCCTCCAAATCGAACTCGAGAAATTTTAGGAACAGGTTCGCACGAACCGGCTGAATGCCACTACTGGATAAACCCCCTCTCCGGAGTGTCCTCTTTTTTGAAAGTTCAAATATGGTAACCCTAACATAGAAATACTGTATCTGACAAAGGAATACAAAGGACACCAAACAGCAACAGACCGGCTGGTCTCTACGAGGCTGTCTGTTTAAGAAAGAAGGTTAAAAGATGTAAGCAAATTTAAAGACAAGTGAAAGTTTTAAAGCAAAGCAAAGAAAAGAGGTTGAAAGGGAGGAAGGAAATTTAAAGATAAAGTGAAAATTTTAAAGTAAAGAGGAGGTAATCCGAGTAAACATTCTACAATACTTTTATTCGCTGAGAAATGCTTCCAACTTGGGATTTAAGGCGAAATAAACATCTAGTCTCTTTTTGAAGGACTCGACCGAATTACTTTGAACTACGCTGGTTGACAAGCCATTCCACAAAGTAAATATATGATTGAAGAAAAAATGTTTAGCTTCATTAAAATTAAAATGTTTATTCACTAATTTGAGACAATTACCACGAGTTCTATCTGCATTTCTACGTGGCCTTTTGCGCCCCCCCCCCACCCCACCATGATGAGGATGACATAGACGGAAGTGCCCTTAAAATCCCAAATGAACTAGAACTTCCATCGGGAAGACCAGTGATCTCAAATGATTCTGGGGATCAAATCTGAGAGGAAGATGAGTGATGTCCCTACCAGGAGAAGAAACTACGTAACCTTGTCGAGGTGTAGCAGCTTAAACCGACTGGAATGTCTGCCTGGAAATCTGGAAGGAGATTTCTGTAACTTGCGGGGGGCAGTAGGCATCCGGAAGGTACTAATTAGTAGTTTCGAACAAGCCAGGAAAGGCCTAGCAAGCCTCTGGTGGTCTTCTTTTGCTCAAGTACAACGCAGAGAGCCTCGGAACGGACGGACCACGGTTACGACTTTGGCGCGAAAACGGACTTTCTTTTGAATTGCTACAATAAATGTTGGAATACTTAGAGATAAATGGAAGAAATAGTTGAGTTCATGGAATCGAAATCTATACATATTATGGGAATCGCAGAAACCAGATGGAGAGGTGAAGGAACCAAGGTACTGCACAATGATTATAAGTGCATATCCAAGGGCAGAGAAGGGGATACCAGATCGGGTGTGGCAATTATACTGTCCCCCCGATTTTCTGACCATGTTTTTGGAGTGATAATGAAGAGTGAGAGATTGATGGGAATGACCCTGAGCCTAAACGGAGAGAGACTATCTGTAATCCAGGCATATGCACCGCAGAGTGGAAGATCACAGGAAGAAAAGGAAGCTTTTTATGAGGATCTTCAAGGAATGATAGATGGGGTGCCTTATGGACCAAGAATTTCGATGGGAGACCTAAATGGTCATGTGGGTGGAGATCGAAACGGAAATGAAGACGTGATCGGGGCATTTGGTGTGGGAGAGAGAAATCTGGAAGGGGAAATGCTGGTAAATTTTTGTGCAAGAAATGTTGTTAGTATAATGAACACATCTTTTAAGCACCAGGAATCACATCTCTATACGTGGTATGGATGGAATAGAAGAACGAAAGATGTAAGAGTAGTACCATCTGTGTCTTTTGACTCGGATCATAGACTTGTTAAAGCCAAAAATTTGCTTCCAGTACCACAAAATATAAAAAAGCCTAGAAGGAGAAGAGTGTGCACGGAGAATATACCAGAAAAACTGGAAGAGATTAGAACTAGAACTGAGGAGGCTTTCGGACAAAGGGTAGCTACGGAAATAGTGGAGGAGGTTTGGGTTAAGTTTAGGAGAACGATGGAGGGAATACAGCGAGAGGTGATTGGAGAAAGGGCAGTTGGGGGGTCAAAAAAGAAAAATACGGCATGGTGGACCCAGGAGGTAAAGGAGGCAGTGACAGATAAGATGCGTGCTTTTAGGAGATGGCTTAAGGATAGAAATAAGCAAACAAGGCAAGAATATGTCCAGATGAGAAACCACACCAACGAGGTTAAAAGAAGAGCGAAACGCTCTGTGTGGGAGAAAATAGGTAGAGACTTAGAAGAGGATTTTCAAAGCTCGAAGAAGTTACTGTATAGCATGGCTAAGAAGTATAAAAGTGGAGAAAGCAAGAAAACAACAGTGGCGATTAAAAATGCACATGGTGAAGTCCTCACTGATAAAAGCGAGGTGGCCGCACGCTGGAACGAATATTTTAGACATCTTTTGAGTAACAAGAACCAATATGATGAGGTGAGACGGGAGGAGTGGGTAAATCATGAGGAGCATGAGGGGGGCAGAGAGATTACTAGAGAGGAGGTTATTCAAGCACTAAAGAAGATGAAGAATAATAACGCTCCCGAACCGGATGCAATTGTCACAGAAACGCTAAAAGCAGCTGGTGATCCTGCTGTTGGACTACCGTGGCATATCTTTGATGTGTCATGTGGAAAAAATATATATAAGGATTTTGGAACATAGAATACGAAACATACTGGAACCTGGGTTACTGGAGTATCAATGTGGCTTTCGTGCAAGCCGGAGTACTATAGATCAAATTTCATCCATAAGACAATATCTTGAGAAGAGCAGAGAATTCAATTTGGACCGCTTCATATGTTTTTTGGATCTGGAGAAGGCATTTGATAGTGTGCCCAGGGAGAAGCTGTGGGTGGTTCTGAGTGAGAGAGTGCCACCCAGACTTTTGAGAGCAGTAATGATCACCTATAGGGTCTCCCAGAGCACGGTGGTGGGATCAGAGGAATGGTTTGATGTAAGTAAAGGAGTTAAACAAGGGAGTGTTCTGTCACCCATTTTATTTATTGTCTACATCAACAGGGTTATGGAACACAACTGAGGAAATTGAAGAGGAAATGGAAATTTTTGGATATGCTGATGATGTGGCTGTTGGGACTAACAGCATAATCCCTGGAGAGAATTATGCAGAGGTGGGATGAGAGATTGAGGGAGTATGGACTGAAGCTGAATTATGATAAAACTGAATATATGGTGGTAACGAGGGGAGCGAACGAGGATGGAATCTTTGTTGGGGGAAGGGAAATGAAAAAGACGGACATATTTAAATACCTTGGTAGTGTGATAGCAATTGATGCGGGTATGGATGTAGAGGTGAATGAAAGAATTACTAAATATAGCAGAAATGTTTCCTTTCTGTACTACCCCTTATTGAGAGACCAAAACATCCCTAAAAAAGGCAAAGACGCATATATACTCAACAATATTGAGACCAATCTTATTATACGGCAGCGAGACTTGGGCCCTAACCACAAGGACGAGGGGAAAACTGCAAGCAGCTGAAATAAGGGTCCTGAGATTGATAGAAGGCGTAAGTAAATTGGATAAAATAAGGAACACTGAAATAAGAAGGCGATTGGGTGTACTGAGATGGGTGTACTGAGATGGTACGGGCATGTCCAACGAGTGCCGATGGAAAGGACAGCAAGAAGAATACTAGAATGGGCCCATCAAAACAGAAGACCAGTTGGAAGACCAAAGATCCGATGGATGGATAACATCAAGAGTGCTGTCGAGAAGTGTGGAATCAGTCTCCAACGGGCGAACTTGATGTGTGGAGATCGTGAGGTATGGAGGGGTCTCGTCCGAGGGCTCCCAACTGACAGACCACTTTAGGTCTATCAGGCGCCTGGTAAGAAAGGGTAAGAATATATATATATATATATATATATATATATATATATAGAGAGAGAGAGAGAGAGAGAGAGAGAGAGAGAAAGCCAGCCAGCCCATATTTTCACACAAAGGGTACGTGAAGAAGCGAACGAGGAGGAACAGGTCACATCCGAATTAGAAGTAACAACAGGAGGGGGCTACGTCATGGCCAATGTCGTAACACTGCTTCCCGGAGATCAGCGAAGTTAAGCGACATTGGGTCTGGGTAGTAGTTGGATGGGAGACCGTGCTCTGCACCCAGATTATGTAGCGACCCGTGGTTCGGATCCCACGTAAAGCTGTAGGTCCCCTCCGTCATATGACCTTAGATGTTGCGAAGGAGATTAAACAACCCCAATTAAAAAAACAACAGGAGCAATGAAACAATTTTTTAGAGGAAATGAGAACGATAAAAGCACAACTTGCACTATTTTGGTAACCTTTGGTTTGCTTCCGTCCGAATTGTTCATTCTGACGAAGGTCAAGCTTGTCACTCCACCTTAGACCTACAGTTTAACGTGGAATCCGAACCACATCCCGCCAGCAGCCCAGCCAGCGTCTTAACCACTAGACCATCCAGGGTATCCATTTATCTACCAACCACTTTCTTTACTGTGTGGAAGGATGAACAGCTGGGTTTTGCTGCGCGCCGGCTGCCGTCACCCCTATATCCAACACCACCCACAGATAATACAACAACCACAGTGGTATCAAGGGCCGCAACCCCACTACTCCCAAATGTAGCGGCCCAACCAATAAAACCAAATAGGAACCGACATCGACCTGGAAACGACCAGTATGTAGGAAAACCAAACACGGAAATTAGAAATCCGATAAATATTTTATACACAAATATACAAGGCCTCTACACGGACCATGCAAGCTACAAATTACAGTACTTACACAATTTAGCTACGGAAGCCAGTATAGATATCATATGCCTAACAGAAACACACATAAATGCGAAAAAGGCTGTGAAAACTGCATCGAGGATACTGAAATAGCAGTGCTGGACTACAACATACACAGAGCAGATAGAGTGGCTAGACTAGGGGAAGGGTGTTGCATCTACGTAAAAAACACATATACATGTGAGGTGAAGGTAAGCAATTCAAACAGCACTGTCGAAATTATTATGTTAGAAGTAAAAGAACTGACCCTAACCATTATGAGCATTTCTGAATTCAGCGTGCGAAACTGATCCTAAATCAGTTGAAAAACCTCTGACCTTTGAAAAAAAGATTTGAAACGCAGGCCAGTGTAATAGAACACAATGTGGTAACAGAACAACGACCAAGAATTATCGCCAGTGGCTCTCACCTCACACTTTATAAAGTGCTTTGAACGTATAATTAGAGGCAAAACTACCTACTACTACCTACATGAAAAGGACTTATACAACCCAAATCAACATAGCTTCAGGGCTGGAAGATCATGCCTATCACAACTATTAGACCACCAGGAGAAAATATTGGAAACATTGTGTCAAGGACAAAACATAGATGTAATATAATAATATATACTGATTTTGCTAAAGCCTTCGATAAATATGACCATGGAATCATAGCACACAAACTTAAGAATACAGGAATTACTGGAAAAGAAGGTGGTTTGAAGGTGGAATAGTGTTTGTCATTTACCATAACTTATTCGGACTATAGTGGATTTAATTTTCTCAGAAGAGTGCCTTGTTCCATGCACGGTCTGTGTGTATCATTAAAAGACCTCAGGGGACCGTTCTGAGTTCAATCCCATATATATATGAGGGGTCGCGCGTCTTAAGATACCTAAGCGCCACCACAGGCGAAAACGTGTTTTTGATGGATATCACTATTTTCACCCTTCCTCTATCGCGTGGTTTGGGTTATAATGACCTTACGACACTAGAAGTATGGTTGAAAACCTTATGAAGCGAACTACTTTTTTCACCTCTATCACCAGCTGGGCTCTGCCGCCCAGATGTGATGCGCGTCTTAAGGCCCCAATATCCCGTTCAACTGGTGGGAGGTGATGGGGGTGGGGGTGGGACGCTCGGTCTCTGGGTGGCGGGAACAGCAGGAGGAGCGCGAGCCAATGAAAATATGGCAGCCACGCCGCTCTGCTTTCTGATTGGCCACCCGCTCCACGCGCCGAGAGGGACACGACACAAACATCCCGCCAGTACCTTAAGACTCGCGTTGCTGTTAGCAGGCGTCCTGTGTTCGTGCTCATATTGCGGAATATTGCGTGTATTATTCTATTCACCCGGCTTCTAACTATTATCAACGTGTGCAGCAATGTCTCACCGTGCTAGTGATAGTGATGAAAAATCAATGGAATCATTCTGTGCCAGAAATCGCACGCAACGTTTAGCTCAATTAATAACAGAGATACTATTGCCAGAATATTGCTGAACTTTGGAGGCGATTTCTGGCGAATTTTAATTTTGGCGCTTAGGTACCTTAAGACGCGGGACCCCTCATATATATATATATATATATTATATATATATATATATATATATATATATGCACCTCGATGGTGCAGTGGTTAGCATCGCTGACTACGAACCCATCAGCCTCGAGAACGAGGCCCCGTGACGGCAGGCGGCGCGCAGCAAATCCCAGCTGTTTAGCCTTCCATACAATAAAGCTTGGTTGGTAGATAAGTGAGTACCCTGGAGAGCCTAGTGATTAAGACGCTGGGCTGCTGATCGGGAGGTCGTGAGATTGAGTCCGGGCGAGAACTTTGTAATTTCTGACCGCCTGTGGTGAGGCGTGGTTCGGATTGCACGTTAAACTGTAGGTCTAAGGTGGAGTGACAAGCTTGACCTTCGTCAGAATGAACAGTTCGGGTGGAAGCAAAACCAAGGTTAATCAAGGTTATATATAATACTTATATTTACTCTATGAGGGTTTGAACGACGGTTTAGGATCAACCTCCGCTCGACCCCTCTGCAGCATCCCGCCTCATTTGCTGGATTTGGTGGAGGAGGGTACTGCTTTGTGACCTCCCCCTACCCTCGTAACCAGCCACGCATGGCTAATCAGGGATTTTGCAAAGGAACCTGTCCAGCTGATTCTTGAAATTATTTAGGTTGATGTGCTGGAGGTTCCTCAGTTCTTTGGATAGGACATTAAAAAGTTTTGGGCCCTGTATTCCGAGGGTATTTTCCATTCTCGTTTTCATGGCCTCCTGTCCACCGCAGTTGGGGCAGTACAAAATCTGCCTATTCTCTCATTCGCGTGTGTTTCTATTTTGTTTCTTAGGTTATGGACAAAACCCTCGGCTATTTTCCATATGTATATTATTGTGTACCGCAAGCGTCTTCTTTTTAGAGAGAAGAGTTTCAGAGATTGTAGTCGAGACTAATAGTCTTCACCTTTCGTTTCCTCTATCTTAGACGTAAAAGTTCTTTATGTGTTTCATCAGGTAATATAGAGCGGTTCAAAAGTTATGGCATAGACTAACATTTGACCTCTATTTGTGACCTTGACCTTTCATGCAGGGACCTAATTCTTGTTCATTCTTGCTCGTCCATTCACGATATATGTGTATATGGTTTAGATTAATTTAGGTTGAACGGTTCAAAAGTTACGGCTCGGACACGAAAGTGTGACGAACAGATTGTAGGAACCAATCAACCAGGGAAGTACTTCGTCGTGGTGGCGGGGTGGGGGGGCGTTAAGCAGAAGACAGGGAGTGCTGAAACTCCCGTTTCTCCTCTCGCTGTCCGTCTTAGCTGATCTTCTTCCGTGTCTTATCTATCCTGTGAGCACTCCAGCATACTCTCAAACGCACACTTCTCTCACCAATCTTCGCTGCGCATACATGCATCTTACACACTACATAATCTTTTCAAAATAAAATGAAAATGGCAACGACTTCAAGAGCCTCGGAGTCGCGTGCGGAGGGAACCATAAATGTCCTAACTTCTGGCTCCCCGTTGCAAATACCAGGAACAGACCAGGCAGCGGGGTTGGTTCTGCTACAACCCATTCGAGAAGTTCTAGGCCTCTGCCTGATTCACTTTTCATAAACTTCTGCAACATTCGTGGCCTTTTCTCAAATTTTCAATCTGTTGAACACCTCCTCAATGAAATTCAGGTGTCTGGGACGACTGACAGCAACCCCTTTTCTGTACCCTCCTACTTTCCCTATACTTAATTTCATTCCAAAGATGGTTAATGAGTATATGTACGCAATGACCTAACTTGCTCTCGTGTTCTCGAACTTGAATCCTCCGAATTCTACACCCTCTGGCTACGGCTTACATGCCATTCTCAAACTAAATGCATCTGCGCTGTCTCCCTTCTTCCTAATTCTACTGACTATCCTAACCTCTTTGATTAGCTCACTTCCAAAGTGGAATACATTCCATTCCGCTCTCCTTTTGCTGAAATCTCCCTTCAGAAGATTTCAATGTTCACCACCACCTTTGGCTTTGCTCCCATTTCACTGACATCCCTGGTGCAACTTGCAACTTCTCTCTCCTGAATGACCTAGTTTGAGCCATAATATTTTATATTATATGTTGGAATTAAACTAATTTTTTTATTTGTTAAACTTTCCAAACGAACAGTAAACTTTTCATAACTATCCTATGCATGACACAAAAGATAAGGATGAATATAACTGAAATATTTCTTTGTACGAATACTTATTAGCCCCACTATAAATTTACTGTTATTTAAAACTCTCTGACAGTGACATGATACAAGGCACTCACAAAAAATAGATTCTAAGGTGATGCAACTTTAATGTCCAATGCTGGCTTTGGCCAAGAGAGTTGCATCACCCTAGAACATTTTTGAATGTTATGCAAAATTAATCTAAGATAGTTTTATTGAGAAAGAACACAATTTGTTTTTACGTGACAATATACCTCACAATCATGCAGCATCACAAATATTTTCGTGCTGCTGATAACAGTACATCTTATATTAGTTTTGCGATTTTTACATTTTCTTTTGAAATTAAAATACTTTTTTTCTTTCAGGTTTGAATCAAAAGGTTATGTCTTATATAAAATTGCATCGTACTTCTCAGATTACATTTTTATCAAGAGAAACTCATCCTACTTCGAAAACAATCATGAACGATTGTTCGGAAGATAAATTAATTTATTTCATGAACATAACTATCCAATATTCTTTAGTTATGTTGAAAGTTATTTGAAACAAAATTGGATCAATTGCACACAATTTATATTGAGATTGTTTATCTTAATTTGTAGACAGTTTTTCAGTGAAAATCTATTAAGTAAAAATTTGAAATAACTTTAAAGATAACGTCTTTTTCTTATTTGTATCCTCGTGCCCTCTAAAGGTTAAAATTTATTGTGAACTATAGTTAACAATAAATTTTAACCTTTAGAGGTAAGCTCATATCACACGGCTATTTGTTGCCGTTTTTCACCGCTAGATCTTGCCCCGTTTAAAGCCGATTGAAGCCACTTATATATTAAGCGGCAACAATCGGGGTTTCAAAATTTTCAAAATATTGTCGCTGAACTGCGATTTATACATACAGTAGGATACATTTCCAAAACCCCGATTGTCGCTGATTCATTTCAAAATGGCTCCAAGGAAAAACCTGGAAACACGAAGGAAGATATACTAAAATTATTTTATTACGCGTTTTCAGAAAGAGTTTGTCAGGTTGCGCATTAACTCAATAGTTATCGCACTACATTATGTCAACCCTTATCTGCCATACACATAATGTAAAATTAAAAAAAAACCTCTCTTTCCTTTCTCTATTCTTCATATTTCTGTTTCTACCTACTTATCTGGTTATTGTGTTATATATATATATATATATATATATATATATATATATATATATACAGAGTCATGCAAGAAGTAAATAGACACCTTAAATTTTATGGTAAAATGTATGCATCCAAATTTTTTCGCCATTATTATGACTAATATTCGTTTCCTACATTTCTATCCTTGAAGAAGGACTTATGCCAATATTCTCAAGTGGTCAAATTGAAAAAGACAGCTGCCTGTTCATGGAAGATGGAGCCCCATGCCACACTGCAAAAAAGACGAAAGAATGGGAGGAGCGAAATGGTATCAAACGACTTCCTTGGCCGAGTCAGTCCCCTGACATGAACCCCATAGAACACGTGTGGGCAATACTAGACAAGACTTTACGTAAAAAGCCCAAAAAACCAGCAACACGATCAGAATTGTTGAATCTTTTACGCCAAACATGGTTAGAAATACCTGAAGCTACAATTTTAGAACTCATTAATTCTATGCCTAGGCGAGTTGCTGCTCTTAAAGCAGCTAAAGGAATGTCAACAAAGTATTAATAGCTAAACCTTAATTGTTCAAAAATTAAAATTTATTGGTACTCTAATTTTCAAATAAAATTGTTACAGCAAAATCAGGGCTGTCTATTTACTTCTTACATGTCTCTGTATATGTGTGTGTGTGTGTGTGTGTGTGTGCATTATATATTGTTAATGGTATGTTGTTGTTGATAAGCCTAATAGGACACGTTAAAAGATTGAGTTGCCAACTGTTTTGAAGGAAGTCAGATGTTTAATTTAAATAATCTTGTACATATATAATAATAATAATAATAATAATAATAATGTTTAAGTGGATGTTTAGAGACCGATTTGATGATTCAGAATTTGAATCTATCCGAATATGCATGGGAAGGCCGAATTTTCTTTGCGCATTACACAACTTGACGTAACTAGTGATATAAATGTATGAATTAGTGCTGTCATTTCTTTAAATTTATCTTACAGATACATAGATTAGAACAGCAGTTATAGGTTAACTGGATGAGCTATATGACAATGAAGGAAGACATCGGTATTTGAATTTATGTTATGAAATTATAAATTGTATGTATTCGCGTGTTCATCCTAGTTTTTATTAAAAGGGCTGCTATCTATCTATATACAATATATATATATATATATATATAGTACTTGTGGGTTATCTGTCGCCACTTTTTAATATTTTTTTTATTTATTTATTTTTATATATTAAGAGAAGATGATTCTTTATACTGTACGGCATTGACGATTGGTTAGGTTAAGTCGTGCTAGTTTGGTTAAATACCGTTTTATTTAACCAAACTAGCACGACTTAACCTAACCAATCGTCAATGCCGTACAGTATAAAGAATCCTCTTCTCTTAATATATAAAAATAACTAAATAAAAAAAATATTAAAAAGTTTTTTATTTAACCAAAGTAGCACGACTTAACCTAACCAATCGTCAATGCCGTACAGTATAAAGAATCCTCTTCTCTTAATATATAAAAATAAATAAATAAAAAAAATATTAAAAAGTGGCGACAGATAACCCACAAGTACCATATAGGTGTATATATATATATATATATATATATATATATATATATATATAATTAGCTATGATAATAATGATAATATTTGCTGTTCATGATGATTGTTACCACGTTGTTATACGAATGGATTGAAATATATTAGCTTCCCCTGAATTAGATAAATGTAATTAGAATTAATTTACTTAATAGTTTCTGGATCTATTTCGTAATACCAATATTAGAACGAAACAAAATTTGTTTATAAATTAACTGTATTTATTCTAATTTTATTTTGTTTGGTATCGTTATTAATATAGTAAGCCGAAATAATGAATCAGAAAAAAAAAAAAAAGATGAATCAGTTGGCCAAAAATTATTTTTAAGGCTTTCTGTTGTATTTTTGGAGCTCTTACACGTCTTCGAATAGGTCAATTAGAATAGGCTGGCTTTCGGTAACTATTAACCTTTTCATACCTGAGTTTTTTTTTTTTAACGTTTTTCCTATTTAAACCAAAATAATCATTCACATTGCAAGGCTCGTTTGACAAGCTCTTGCTACATTTGTGGGGTAAAATCAAAGGCTGTTATACACTCTCCTTGCAATTTCTCTTCAAAGAATGCACCTATGTTAGGTATCGCTTTGTCACTTTTTGGGGTACTGAAAACTGATCCATACTGGGCTCTTAATGTTTCAGATATTTCTTTTAGATCGTCAGTTAGTTAATTATTTCTCTTCCTTAAGGGCCCGATAGCGTCGCTTGTTTTTGTTTCCCTTTTCGCATAGCTATAGAAGTAATTTGGTTTTTCCTTTATTGCTTTTTCCCTCATGAAAGACCATGAAAGACGCCTCATAAAGGAGGGACCGTCATGAAGGACGGTGAAGGGGGAAATTTTCAAATTGATCCAATTTCCTCTCCCCAAACGCGGCTATACTACTAACATAATGCACACACACACACACACATATATATATATATCTATATATTATATATATATAGCACAATAACCAGATAAGTAGGTTTGTGTCAAAAAAAAACTTTCTTAATATATGCAATTAAAAGAAAATGGCTAGCGAGTTTTACATGGATATTTCTATGACATGCGTTCTAAACAGAGCCTCTCTCCCCAGCTTATACTCAAGTCATGATTATCTTTGATTTATCAACACACACAACCGTAAAATACTTGACCAAAAGCTACAACTTTAACACAACTACATTTTGCATTACTGGCAAAGATTAATTTACTTATCCTCGTATTAGCTATACAAAAACAACAAACAAAACAAAACATCTTTATTGCGGATCATTCACAATTCATAGTCACTTAACCTAACATACAAGCACAATCTTACGAATTATACACTGAACGTAATACAAAATAAGGCCAACATAGCCACTTAACCTAACATACGAGTACAAAAATAAGGCCAGCATAGCCAGTTACCCCAACATACAAATACAATCTTATTATAACACAACTTAATATGCATATATAATCTTTGCTACACTACAAAATAAAGTATTGTAAACCAGCAGCTGTCTGAACCAAGACTGCCATATAGATGAGAGGTACACAGTATCTGAAGACAGGACATTGCACAATAACACATTAGAGCTGTTTCGGACCCTATTAATGAAATTATATATATTCTTCCGGATTAACATTTGGCTGGTAGCTGGGTTATGCATAGTAAACATAAAACTGGCACGAAGGATAGATATTATCGTTGTGCGATAGTACAGCTTTCAAACTCAACTTTGATGAATCGATAAAAAGACTCCATTCCTTTGGATTGTGCTTCTCCGCACTTATCTTCGTTAAACAGAAGTATCACTCAGTCGAGTGAGCTCTTTGTTCTCTCCATACCATTATGACCCGCTTATGTGTATATATAATATATATATATATATATATATATAATATATATATTATATATATATATATATATATAATATAAAATGTAGTGTCACCAAATTAAGGGAGAGGCATGGATCTTTTCGTCACTGAAGGAACATAGCTTGGTTGTCAAGAAGACACGACTTTTTAAGCAGCTTCCAAAGAATCTCAGAAGCGCCACAACAGGCACAGTTAAAGTCTTCAAAAGAAGACTAGATGCTTGCCTCAGTACGGTACCAGATGAGCCCGGTATACCTGGCTATGCATGGCATAGAGTGCAAGAGAACAATTCGCTCATTCACCACGCCTAGAGGCAAGGTCCCCCAGCATTGTCTATGTGTGAAGACAGACCAGTGCACGGAGCCGCTACGAGGTTGCGAGGTGTGTATATATATAAGCAATAAAGGAAAAACCAAATTACTTCTATAGCTATGCGAAAAGGGAAACAAAAACAAGCGACGCTATCGGGCCCTTAAGGAAGAGAAATAATTAACTAACTGACGATCTAAAAGAAATATCTGAAACATTAAGAGCCCAGTATGGATCAGTTTTCAGTACCCCAAAAAGTGACAAAGCGATACCTAACATAGGTGCATTCTTTGAAGAGAAATTGCAAGGAGAGTGTATAACAGCCTTTGATTTTACCCCACAAATGTAGCAAGAGCTATAGGACAAATGAAACCGCATTCAGCGGCAAGTTCGGACAACTGGACCGCATTATTAATTAAAAGTTGTAAAAATGAAACAGCACACCTTGACACTGCATATGGAGAACATCCCTTGACACTGCATATGGAGAACATCCCTAGACATTGGGGAAATATCGATTATCTTGAAAATAGCAAACATTGCCCCTATGTATAAAGGAGGGGATAGATCTCAAGCAAAGAACCAGTGTCATTGACGTCCTACCTCATCAAAGTATTTGAAAGAATAGTTAGAGAGAAAATCTACGATTTCTTGGAGGCACTGGAAAGATTCACCGAAAATCAGTACGGATACTGATCAGGTAGAATAAATAAAAAATAAATAAAATGCCTGTCACAACTAATAGAGCACTATAACATTAACAATATCCTAGATGCACTGGAAGGCAATGACAACTACGATGTCATATACATGGATTTTGCTAAAGTTTTCAACAAATGTGATCATGGTATAATAGCACATAAAATTAAATATATGGGAATAACAGGCAAAGTGGGAAAATGGATCTACAACTTCCTCAGAGACTGTCTACAGGTCGTCAAAATTCAAGGTATATCATCATCAGAATCGGATGTACGCAGCTCAGTACCACAATGTACAGTACTGAGCCCCACTCCTGTTCATTATCATGCTAACACATATAAACAATGAAGTAAACACCAGCAGTATAGTAACATCCTTTGCAGATCAGCAGAAAAATCAGCAATGTAAATGAAGTGGAGGACTTGCAGAGGGATACGAACAAAATATACGAATGGTCAGAACACAACAACATGACATTTAACACAGAAATTTCAGCTCATTAGATATGGTAGAAATGAGGAGCTTAAGCAGACTGCATATTATGCTCTAGATAGACTGGGAAATTCAGAGAAGCACGAAAGCGTTCGATCTGGGTAATAATGACCGATGATGTGAAATTCGAAACACAAAATCAGATAGCGATAAATAAAGCAAAAAGATTCGCGGGACAGGTAGTAAGAACGTTCAAAAGAAGGGACGGAGATTAATGATTCCCCTGCTAAAAACACTGATTTTAGCAGAACTTGAATACTGCTCAGTCTTGACGTACCCGTATTAAAAGGAAGAAACTAATAGACTAAAAGAAACTTAGAGATATTTTACAGCAAAAATTGATGTCTACAAAGAGCTCAACTACTGGGAAAGACTACGTACCCTAAATCTGTAACCCCTGGAAAGAGAGAGAGCTCTATCACAATCTACATATGGAAAATGATCGAAAAACTGGTACCCAATCTCAAATAAACCCAATTATCATTCAAACAACACTGGAAAATAGGAAAGACAGGATGTGTAGTGTCCCTAAATTAAAGACCCGACAAGGGACCTCTTCAACACTGAAGGAAAATAGCTTGGTTATCAGGAGCCAAGACTTTTTAAACAGCTTCCAAAGAATCTCAAAAAGTTGCAGGAGTCAAAGTTGAAGTCTTCAAGAGAAGACTAGATGCTTGCCTCAGTACGATACCAGATGAGTCGGGTGTACCTGGCTATGTACGGTGGAGAGCGCAAGAAAGCAGCTGGCTCCTCTACCAAGCCAGGCCTAGAGGCTGGACCACCAGCTTGACCTTCTTGTGAAGAGAGACCATCACACGGAATATCAACGAGGTTAACGAGGAAGTATATATATATATATATATATATATATATATATATATATATATATATATACCTAATTTATGTGAGTTCGAACGATGGTTCAGGGTCGACCTACGGACGACCCCTCTGCAGGACCCTGCCTCATTTATATATATATATATATGTGTGTGTGTGTGTGTGTGTGTGTGTGTGTGTGTGTGTGTAAAAATGAACAATTAATAATTCCTATATTCCCATATTCTTATGTTCATTCATATAATACTTACATTCATATGTACAGTATGTACGTTCATATATTAATTTTTTAAATAAGGAACAAAATCGCCTAACGCGAGTTTGGATAAAAAAATTTATTGGCTTTCTATTTTTGCCAAATAATTGGTGAATTGTTTCTTTTTAAATTACTTAATCATTTTTTTAGATTTAGCTTAATAATGAAACCTGATTAAATTTTGCAATGTTCATTTTTGTATACAGTCTCTCTTCGTTATAAAAGATGAAGTCATGTCTTGCCTAAACGTTTAATTGTGAATCTTAAGCCTTTAATTTTTGCTCATATGCATGTTTTAGTGTAAAAATGCATAGTTTAATTTCCAATTTTAGTTAACTCGGCAGATCATGATAACATCAGATCTGTCAATATGCAGTTTAAGATAAAAATATAGCTTCATCTTCAAATATCTTGTTTATCTGTTTAGGCGTTGCCACAGCTAAAAAAATTTATCTTATCTTCAAATATTGTGCAAAAATAATGCAGCCTGTAGAGAATAGAAACGAAACAGGTCAACATTAAATAATAATGATGTTAACAAAATTTGGGTATATAAACCCACAAAATTTCTTCCATGTTTATTCTGATTAAACTGATCTAACTTACTGTAAGAGAAAGTCTTAATCTTGTCCTTCGAGCCTTGCTCTCTTCAGAGAACTTAGTCTTAAATAGAGAAAAATAATTTCCCGATCCGTTACAAGAAGAATCGGGGAACCTACAGAGAATTTAATCAGCTTCACAGAATCCTCCGATCCACTACAAGAAGAAATCGGAGAGTAGTATAGAAGAAAACTACTGCGATTCCCTATACGGTACCAGCTACTCCAGAGTAACAAATCCGTTGCTGCCACCTAACCAGAACCCCCGTCAACTTCGAACTGACCAAGGCCATAGATGGGAGTTAACATATATACATACACCAAAGAAAGGAAGAACTTAACAAAGCAAAGAAAATAGAAATAGTAATACTTTATGAATGAAATTTTTGCATACAGCAATCCATTCTTCACAAACTGTCAGAGGTGGCTTTTCAGAGGAGGCATGGGAGGCCGGACCTCCTCTGTTTTTATCACTATAAACTATGAAAGAGGATTTTATTGATAGTATTAATTCTACATGATTGTGACATGCCGAAAGTATGGCATCTAACACTTTGTAATCTATTCTATTTATATTGATATATATATATATATACTGCATTAAATAAATTATTCCATTTTGTTTTTAAATATAATAATTCCTAATAATGATAAATAATGTATATACAGAGGATAGAGTCAATATAAAAAAATATTTTTTAGCACTAATTGACAAGAGCTTCAATATATATATATATATATATATATATACACACACACTGCATTAAATAACTGATTCCATTTTATTTTTAAATATAATAATTCTTAATAATGATAAATAATGTATATACAGAGGAGGAATCTATGAGCGTATATATAATATATATATATATAGTCGGGAAGTGTAGTGGATAGCATGTCCGACCGGCAATTGGATGATCCCGGGTTCCATTCCTGGGAGGTGCCTCATTTTTCATTTGTTCGTTCTTTCTCCTCTTCTTGTGCGGACGCTCTTCTACACAAGCGTCGTTCTTTACATTAATTATGCTGAGTGTTGTTTGCAGTTAAAAAAAATATATATATATATATATATATATATATATTATATACAGAGAGAGAGAGAGAGAGAGAGAGAGAGAGAGAGAGAGAGAGAGAGAGAGAAAAAATTGATAAAATTAAAGACATTCAGGGTCACTTGCATTCAATATATATATATATATATATATATATATATATATATATATATATATATATATATATATATATATGATGAATAAAACCACGAAGGAAAGGAAACACAAAATGGTGCTCAAGCGCTTTCGTCTAATGACATCCTCAGGAGTGTTCCTGAGGATGTCATTAGACGAAAGCGCTTGAGCACCATTTTGTGTTTCCTTTCCTTCGTGGTTTTATTCATCATAAATATTTTTCACGTGTTACCTTCGTGAAATAATTTTCATATATATATATATATATATATATATATATATATATATATATATATATATATATGATGCAAACCCACAAGGAAAAAGGAAAAATTATTCCAAGGCTTTTCTTGTATTCAGTAATACACCTCGTCACGGGCTAAAAAATATTTCAAGAATACATCAAGAATACATTCACTGACGAGGTGTATTGCTGAATATTGAAAGGACTTGGAATAATTTTTCCTTTTTCCCTGTGGGTTTGCATCATTCATTCATTTCACGTGTTTAAGTGTAAAATTCATCCTATATATGTATATGTGGCTCGGTGGTGTAGTGGTTAGCATCGCTGACTACGAATAGATCGGCCCCGGGATTGGGACCGCTGACAGCAGGCGGCGCGCAGCAAAACAGCTGTTCATCCTTCCCCACAATAAAAAAAATGGTTGGTAGATAAATGGGTACCCTGGATAGCCAAGTGGTTAAGACGCTGGGCTGCTGGTGGGGCGTGGTTCGGATTCCACGTTAAACTTTAGGTCTAATGTGGAGTGACAAGCTTAATCTTCGTCAGAATGAACAATTCGGGCGGGAAGCTAACCAAGATATATATATACTCTACATTTTTTTTCGGACTTCATTCATAAACGCTATCTATATGCTACCGAATCTTGTTTGTATTTTTTATTTTTAATTTACGTTGATTGTGTTATATAAACTATGTAATATGGAATTAAATTATAATTAATTGTTTAAAAATATATTATTAACAAACAAAAGTGTATATGTGTGTTTTATTAACATTAACCTTTAAGCAATTATTTTTAAAAACAGGTTTATGAAAAAATGTAACACTACAAATGAAATAAATGAACGTGTAGAGAAAAAATACAGGGTGTTCAAAAAAGACCTGGACAACTTTGGTTGTTAATATATTTAGAGCCACAAATGATACAACGGTACCGTTTGGTTTATATGATACAGAAACTCATAAAGTTTTGTGCACATCATGAATACACTTCAGTGTGCGCTCCGTTTGTCGCGCGCAAGACATCAAGGCGGTACACGAGTTCTTGCCATGTTCGGCTCAGCATGTTGGCGGCCACCAGTGCGCATGCAGCTGTGATCCAAGCACGAAGATCCTGCAGGTTTGCCACCTTGGTCTTGTAGACCACAGCTTTGACAAATCCCCAGAGAAAAAATCAAGGGGGGTTATGTCTGGTGATTGTGGGGGCCAGGTGGTTGGTCCGTCTCGGCCAATCCAGCGACTGGAAATTTGTCATTCAGGACGGCTCGAACGACTAAGGCCTAGTGAGGGGGAGCGCCGTCCTGTTGAAAAATGATATCGGGTTGCAGGTCTGCAATCTGTGGGAATGTGAATCCTTCCAACATGTCTAGGTAAATTTTTGAGGTCACTGTATCCTCCGCAAAGAAAAACGGACCCACCAAGCGGTCATGGAGAAGGCCACACCACACATTGACCTTTGGACTGTCGCGTATGTGTTCAATGACCACGTAGGGGTTTTCAGAGCCGCAGATCCTTACATTGTGCCAGTTGACCTTCCCCGATACATGAAAACAAGCTTCATCTGTGAACATGACCTTTTACGGGTAATCTTCGTCATCCTCTACGCGGCTGAGCATTTCCACGGCAAACGCCTTGTGTTTGAGTCCGTCATCTAGTTTGAGTTCCTGCAGCATCTGCACCTTATAGGCATAAAGCTTCAGACTTTTATGCAAAATCCTGTGCACAGTGGTGGTTGGTAGTGCCAATTCTCTGGATGCGCGTCGGATTGATTTTCTTGAACTTTGTTGAAATGATTCACGCACTCGTTCAACGTCTGCTGCACTTGTGCTTGGTCGACCGGTACTCTTCTGTTTCAGGACACTTCCAGTCTCCTTAAACCTCTTGTACCACTCTCTGATACTAGTCCGCGATGGCGGATTCCTTCCATACCTTGTACGGAAATTACGCTGAACTTGGGTGTCAGATTTCGTCTCGATGAACCATTGGACGCACAGAGCTTTCTCCTGTGGAGTCGCCATTCTCTTTTACATTAAACCACCAGACCCGAAAATAAAGAAAACTTCATGAGTTTCTGTATCATATAAAACAAACGGTATCATTTTATTATTTGTGGTTCTAAATTTATTAACAACCAAGGTTGTCCAGGTCTTTTTGGAACACCCTGTACTATTTCTGAGTTGTAAAAAGAAAAAGATGAATGGAGACACTGCTAAAATCATCCATCAAATATGATGACACACACTGAAAATTTTGAAAAAATTTCTTCACTAGATGAACCATGTTCCTCTATTCTGATGTGGTATGGTATTGCGGGTGGTCACTAAAGTTCATAATTCTGTCGGTGTTGTAATATTGGGCTGATTGTAGGTCTGAGGTAGGTTGGTGTTGGGTGTAATAGGTCATATTTGTTTAATTTTTAGGTTTGGCAACCCCCCCTACCCCGTACTCAGGGCCGCCGAGAGCTGCCCCAGGCCCCTGGGAAGGATTGGTAATGGGCCCCCTTGTTTACTCAGTATTTTATTATGAATGATTTTTGTGTACATAAGAAGCAAAATGATTATATGTCCAAGTCACTATTCAAAACATAGAGTATGAATAAACAACTCGGAAGAAAATGACCATTTTATCTTTCAAATCAATTATATTAATTCTATCACCATACAATTTCCAAATGCAGTACCAGTCCATGCAGGCAGGACAATTGTTTCTGCAAGATTTTCATAATTAGAAGTGTACTTTCTTTGCCTTCTCTCTAGCAAAGTGGTAAATGATTCTGATGAAATTTAAGTACGGGCTAACTGGCTTTCAATTACAATGGTTGCCAGATCTGTCAATCGGTCTTGGGCATTGGTGGACCGCAAATAATATTTTATCTATTTCAGTTTGACTATGATAATCTCTATAAAATGTATGTTCATTAATTATATTTCCTCTCTGTTATTTAATCAATTGCTTTATTAATATTTTTAGATTTTATCCCCTCTCTTTCCGGGCCCCCTAGAGGTCTGGGCATCGGGGATTTAACCCGGCTTCCCCGCCCTCTCTGCGGCCCTGCCCGTACTCCTTTCCCTTGCCCTTGCGCATCTTTCCATCAATGTTGCAAATGTTGCGATAACCTCTATTCCCTTTATTTTAAGGTTTGGCACCCCCTACCACTCTTTGATGACCTCTGCGCATCTTTTTCTGCAATGTTGCAACATGTTGAAAGACCATGCAGTAATATGTTACCATGTTGCATTGCAATTGCATTGCATCCAACATTTTTGCGACCACACTAATGCCAAAAAAAAGGTGACCAGGAAACTACATATTTACCGACAAAGTATGCCGAAAAACTTCCTTGTATTAAGGACAAATTTTATGAAAATATTACGTGGCGTATACGAGTATATATACACATACTGTATATACTGAAATTTTCCTCATATCAAAACAGTAATTTGGATACGCAGTTTACAATTGGTTGGATTTTTTAACTAATTATGTCCATTCTTAAAAATAAAAGCAAGAGCCTTATTTATCTTTGCAGTATTTTAACTTTATATATTATCTACGTAAGTAAATTGTTTTTACTGTGTTTTTAATTAATAATTAATACAAATATTAAGTTCGTATCTATGCCTGATAGGAGTTAATATACTTCAGCATATGTACTGTGGATTAATTGAACTTATTGAAAATTACAATAAATGCACAGGAAGGAATTAAGAATTCAAGCACTCATTGAATATCATAAAACGACGTTGCTTTCATTGGTGATGAACCTTGTACAGAATCTTCATTAGTTCGTTGACCTTTTATAAATTCAAAGCTGCCCAAGACGGCAGTGAAACAATTAACTTTAAGTCGCACTAAGAATCTTGACAAACTTAGTTTACAGGGTGTACACAATGTTCTGTTATCCTTGTTTTTATTTCTCACAATACATAATTGTGAAGGAAAAGTAATTAAAGTAGGTGTAAATCTTCCAATATCTTAGTCTTTTATTAATCTTATATTTAAATTTCGAATCGTATTTTCGAATTGCAAAATGATATTCATCAAAACAAAATTAACAAAAAGATCGGAGTAAATTTTGGTTTTAATGTTATCTTTTCTTAAATATTACGGATGCCGGACATTTTTTTTCTGACCCTGACCCCGCCCTGCACGTCTGGAAATAATGAAGTTTATTTATATATATATCTCGAATCATAGATTAGCGTCGTAAAAAAATTTTTTTTGCCGATATCCTATTTTGGCGTCTCAAATTATTCACCCAACCAAAAATAAACGGCACTCCCAACACTTTCAATTTACTTGTTTATGTTAATGAGGTTAATTGATTGCCCGGTTAGGTCAACTGTACACCTTTGACGACTGGTTAGGTTAAGTCTTGATATTTTCGTTAGTTTAAACGAAAATGTTACGACTTAACCAATCGTCAAGGGCGTACAGTTGACTTCACTGGTTGATTGAATAATTTGGTATGAAAATAGGATATCGCCCAAAAAAATTTTTTTACTGCACTAAACTGTGATTCTACCATATATATATATATATATATATATATATATGATGACAATAACCACGAAAGAAAAAGGAAACAGAATGGTGCTCAAGCGTTTTCGTCTAATGACATCCTCAGGATGTTCCTGAGGATGTCATTAGACGAAAGCGCTTGAGCACCATTTTGTGTTTCCTTATGTTACGCGCGCGTAATTGGTGAAATTGCATTTTTCATGAAATATGCAAATATTGCTTATTTCATGAAATTGGAAGGTCATTTGCCAAATTCATGGAATAAGCAAAATTATTGCTTATTTCATGAAATAAGCAAAAATATTGCTTATTTCATGAAATACTCAATTTCGCTCCGCCAATTTCATAAAATAGGAAAAGAAAAAACTGAGAGTTCAACTGTCATTTGCAAACTATTTTTAAAGGGAAATATATACAGGCAAGTATCTCACCAATTTTGATGCGCTTTTGCACGCATAGCGTGGGTGGCACCAGCTGTTACAAAGGTTTCCAGCTTTTAGAGAGTAGCATCTTTTGGTCAGACAGCCTAGGTTTGGCAATTAGGTTAGGTTAGGTGTGGTTTGGTTATAAAATGCTTAAGCAGCCGTGCGCATATAGTTACTCTTTTCTATTAAAGATTCACAACGATGCGTGTATCCTTTAAAAGTATGTTAATTTTTATCAGACACACAAAAATATTTGTTTAAATGAGGGGTCGGCAACCTTTTACGCAGTGTGTCAGTTTACAATTAATGCCAACATTTTTACGGCCCTGCGTGCCAACTATAATTTCCATATGCATATTTCTCATAATGAGATAATGAGAAAACCGATGGTGCTCACACTGATTACACTGATTTGTATTTTAACCAAAAATACACACAGACAGTTTGATACTGTCCTTTATAATATTCAATATAATAATTTAATATAATTTTATAATTTTAATTTTTTTTTTTTTAATTGCAAATTTTGGGGAATCACTTGGCGTGCCTTGGACAACCACCTCGAGTGCCAACTCTGGCACGCGTGCCTATGGTTGCCGACCCTTGGGCCTTTAGATGTCCTGTCCTTGAGAAGTCTCAGAATGGAGTTTTTATTATTTAATTAAATTTAAACAAAAATATCATCGCACAATATCAGCGTTTCATAACCTAACCTAACACTAACTGCTGAACCACCTGTCTGACCAAAAGATGCTCCTCTCAAAAAGCTGGAAACCTTTGTAATAGCTCGTGCCACCCCCGCCATACGTGCAAAAACGCATCAAAATAGGTGAGGTACTTGCTTGTATATTTTGTTTTAAATATAGTTTGCAACTGACAGTTGAACTCTCAGTGTTTCCTCTGCCTATTGCGTATTTCGTGAAATAAGCAATAACTTTGCTTATTTCATGAATTTGGCAAATGACCTGCCAATTTCTTGAAATAAGCAATATTTTACATATTTCATGAAAAAACGCAATTTCACCGATTACGCGAAACACACACACACAGTATATATATATATATATATATATATATATATATATATATATATATATATATATATATATATATATGCACTAAAATCACAAAATAACACGTGACCTTATTAATAAGCAAACACCCACAGGGAAAAGGAAACACAAAGTCCGAGCGCTTTCGTGATATATTCACATTATCAATATATATGTGAATATATCACGAAAGCGCTCGGACTTTGTGTTTCCTTTTCCCTGTGGGTGTTTGCTTATATATACAGCGTGTCCCAAAGAAATGTATACCCACTTTTGAAAAACAAAAAAGTTACAGATGTTTAAATTCTAATTATTATTTTCGAGACTTCATGTGCGATATTTTCTAATATTTTTGCATGTATACGAGATAAGTTTGAAACCGACGGCACTGTGCAAAACTTACAAAAACAACCTTCTGAAAGACGTCGAACATCTTAGATAAAGTGTCATTTAACCATGGAATTTGTAAATTTTTTGAATTAACTAATAATTACAACATTTATGCTTCAATATCAACACTAAACATAAGTATCTCAAAACAGTCGGTTAAAATATTAGAAAATATCGCACATGAAGTCTCGAAAATAATAATTATAATTTAAACATCTGTAACTTTTTTGTTCTTCAATTTTTAATAAAAATAATTACATATTTAGATTCAGGAGAAAATTATTTATTAAAAAACATATAAAAAGTAATATATTTATTATCCTCATAGCTGGTATTATCGAACAAAGTGGGTATACATTTCTTTGGGACACGCTGTGTATATATATATATATATATATAATATATATATATATATATATATATATATATATATATATATATATAAACAAATGTATATGATAATGATAAAGATTGTCATTATCATTATTATTATCATCACACATATTTGTGTGTACGTGTGTAGGTAACTGGGCACAAGTGAGGTCAAGTATGTTATAATACACAGATGCAGTCGGATATTTTCGTTTTTTGGTGAGAGAATACGTTTGGTACCTCGGAACATTATAAAAACGAATATAAAAATCTAGAAGCATTTTTACTCTCGGAAATAAGTGTGTGTTAGTCCTAATTAGGTTAGATCAGTTAAAGTTAGCTTAAGTTAGGCTAGATTAGGTTGATTCGTACCTCATTATTTTGAGATTTTACAGTAACACTTCTTTGAGCCCACACTTACAATCGGACCACTTATTTATTGGTTTAATGACACCAAAGTTAGGTTACGTTAAATTAGGTTAGGTTAGGTTGGGTCTTTTAGATGTATGGGTTTAAAAAAAAGTTGGTACATCGCTCATACAGAGATGCGCATATTTGTTTTCAGTCCTTTCAAATTTTGTCAAAAACACACATTATTTCTCTAATGAAGAAGATTCCAGAGATCACGTTACTTTTTTATTTTACATAAAATTACCTGTTCATAAAAACTATTCTTATACATAATTTAGCAAATTAAGAGCTATGAGGGAAAATACAATATTGAACTATATCGTAAACTTAGATCTTTTCGGTTTGACGGCCTGTAATATTTTTTAACATTATTTGTTTTTTATTGTCCAGTTTTAATCGAGGATTTCAAAAATAACGTTCATATTTTAGAGAAACAAATAGTGAGGCAGTTATACATTTTAGTTTAGAGAATATCATATACGCTTTAAGATTCCAAAATTCTTGAAAGTTTTAGGTCAACTGTACGCTCTTGACGATTGGTTATGTTAAGTCATGATATTTTAGTTTGTTTTGACAGTACACTAACGAAAATATCACGACTTAACCTAACCAATCGTCAAGGTCGTACAGTTGACCTAACCGGGCATTCTGTTAACCTAACTGGGCATTCAGTTAACCTAACCAGTTGGTAGAGTCTAGAATTTGACGCTCCCGTAGCCATGACTCGTTTTTTTCCGCTGGCCATCAAACCAAAAAGATCCCAATACAGTTTAAAAATATATATTTTAAATTTGTTAAATTGCATATAACTGCCTCACTATTTGTTTCTCTAAAAAATAAATGTTATTTTCGAAATTCTCGATTAAAACTAAACAATAAAAAACAAGTAGTGCTAAAAAATATTACAGGCCGTCAAACCGAAAAGATCCGTAAATTTCACTAACCTTCAATATTAAAGGTTTTTCAATCTTTCTAGATTTCGTTAATGGTTACTCAAAGCAAAGACTCATCCTCAGATTCGGAGAGCATCCGAACCCTTATGGCAGGGCCTCTTACACCTTTCGATAAAAATCTCATTAAAGAGGTTGCTAATAGGTAAGTAGAGTCAATATACTTATGAATATCGCTGATTCAAGAAATTCAGATTTTAGTTTTGTATTCACGTGTATTGTATATCCGAACTAAGAATTATAAACTTATATACGATTTAAAATATTTATTCACCATAATAAAATGAATTACACTTTATATAGAAATCCAGTCATTTGCATCACCTGTTTATTCTCACAAGACGCTTTCCATATATGCACCACTTTGTTGTTGTTGTTTGATAGGTTGAAGGAGTCCCTTTGCGAATGAGTTGTATCATTTTCTTTGAACATAGCCAGTCTTACAGTGTGTGACACTTTCATGATAAATTACCATACCACAGACAATTCTTTAAACATAATTTTGTTAAACCAGAAAACTTTAATTGATCATTTCGTTATAAACTCAATGTAAAAATATGGTTAAACTGAACAACGACTGCTCAATATATGCAAGAAAGCCAAACTAGTTTGTACCTCAGCAAAACGTTACACTTCAACCGCATAACTATTCACTACACAAGAAATTCAGAGAGTTTTATCACGATGGAACCTATGTATGTACGTATTCATGTACGAATGTATATACGTATCATTGTATTCAGTTATTTCTACAGTAATTTTGACTTGTTTACTTTCACTTAGAAGTTTAAAGTACATATGAGTCGCTCCGGACCACAAGCTAACGAGCGCCAAAATAAAAAAAAACGAAGAAAAATGCAGTTAAAGTTTGTCAACTTACAAAATGCCATAACTTTTGAACCAATAAGGATATTTTATTGATTTCGACCATACGTACACGTCGTACAGGTCCACAATCTGCTCCCTAACTCACCCACGGGATAGAGGAATGGTGGGGGAATATAGTGGTATAAATAACTAAATTCTGGCCCCACTGGCGCTTGGCAGGTTGTGGTCTGGAACGCCTTATATACGATTTATACGTGTGATAAACATAGCGGTGTATATATTCTTACTATATTCTTATTATAGACTATAAAATATACAAAATATGAATAAGGTTTGCAATAAGCTGGGTCCCACTTAGATCAAACGAGTCTTGGAACCCAGTTCTTCAGTTTAAAGAAAGTCGACTGGTTGACTGATTGATTGATTCCTTTGGTTAAGGTGCTGTGACACCAACAAAGGCACTAGTACCCAAGGAGCGCTATATATTTACTGCAGTTCACAGCTGTTGATTTAAGCTCTGCTCACTTTCGATATAACACTCCATCAATAACGTTCTAAGACTAGTGATACTGTATGTTAGATTATGACAATTGTTCGGTATTTAAATATCAACTTCGACCAGTGACAAGTTTTCATAGGATATAATTATGATAGAAAGAGGAATGTATAGTTTATATAAATAATGTAATTGTGAGTCCACTGCGTACTTTTTCTTTGACAGTTTTCTCGTACCCCCATCTCTAAAAGATTATAATTTACAACTACATAAGACTGAAGCCTCCGCGTACAATTATAATAAAATATACAAGAATTTGGAGGTATGGCAGTTTTCGAACAAGGAAATTCGTGTTTTGTTTCCTTCAGAAAAAGAATCAAAAGGATTTTACGTCGAAGCAGGTGCTTTTGACGGAGAATTCCTATCAAATTCTCTTTATCTCGAATTAGAACTTGGTTGGAATGGACTCCTTATCGAACCAGACAAGGAAATGTTTCATGCTTTAATTAAAAAGAACCGGAAAGCTTGGTCTTGTCATTGCTGTCTCTCGACTAAACCTTATCCTTACAAGGTAGGTTTTTAATATTAGTCTTATTTAGTTTATTAAACCTTTCTAAGTGTTTGTTCCAATCAGTTTTTTATTTGTGCATAATCATCTTTTACTTCAAAGTTCCTGTTTTTTGCGGCAAAATTCCAGAATTCAGACGCAATTCAGATAAAGGATTCATAATAACTATAAAATACATTAAATTAGGATAGGTTAGGTTAAATTAGTCTAGGTTACATTGGTTAGATTTGGTTAATTTAGGTTAAAGTAGGTTAGGTTGGTTAGATTAAGCTACGTTTGATTGGTTACGTTAAGCTACGTACATTTGATTAGGTTAGTAACTGTGGACTCGTCTCCGAACTGCGTTTGGATTGTGGAATTTTACTTTTTTGCAATTAGCGTATATAGTTTACCACATAATGATAATTAGGGTTGTTTAATTTAACTCCTTCATAACAATAAAGTCATCATGTGACGGAGAGGACCGAAAGCTTTACGTGGGATCCAAACCACAAAGCTTTACGTGGGACCCAAACCACAAAGCTGAAGCAAAGAATGGTCGCCTATCCAGCTACTGAGATGACCAAAGTTTTGCGTAACCTCGCTGATATAATGAGAAGCGGTGGTACGACGTGGTCATGACGTAGTTCTTGCCAGAATTATAAAACTTGAATAGTCTTTTCCGTCCTATTTTGTTATTTTGACTGTTTCAGTTTAGAATACATATTTTATTATGCGATAACAAGAAAAATGTAATTTACACAATGTACTTTATACTCAGTTTTTTGGACAAATTCGTTCTAGAACTTTTCCTCGAGCTGGAATACAGCATGTCGAATTTGACTTGGTTCCACTTGATTTAATTCCAGTGTGACTTAATTCCAGTGAGGTTTGATTTAAATATTGGCACGAAATATGCAGTTTGACTGCGCGTCTTTTTGAACCGTTTGTACAGTTGTGGAAAAATGTTCACCAACAAACAAAATTTCTAAAAAACAAAAAATGACTAATCAATAATGATTCGCTCTTGCTTTTTCAAATTTTATTACTGTCACAAAAAAAAGATAAAATATCAAAAAGAAAATTAAATTTAGTAATGAGTAATTTGTTTATGCTTTTCAGAAATTTTGTTTCGAGGTGAACTTTTTCCGAAAGTGAATAGTCATAAATTAAATGCTACAATTACTTATCAAATCGTTTGAGGCTGTTAAGTTACAGCTTCATCAAATGAACGACATGTGCTCAGAGTATGTTCTAGTTTTTAAAACTTACTTACTTACTTATGTCCTCTTCACTCCTACGTGGAGCATATGGCGTCAACTGTGCTTCGTCATCGTGTACGGTTGGCTGCTTGGGCTTTAACTTCTGGCCAGGTTCTTCCAATTCTCTTACTTTCAGTCAGTAAGGATCTCCTCCAAGTCATCACCGGTCTACCCTCTTCCTTCTTCCTTGCGGGTTCCATTCCAAAGCAGTCTTAGCTATATCTCCCTCTTCTCTCCTCAAAGCATGTCCAACCTATCTCCACTTCCTTCTCCTAATTTGCTCTTCTATCCATTCCTGATTTGCGATCTGCCAGTCTTTCATTTGAAATTCTATCCAGCCATCTAATTCCCATAATCCTTCTCAGACATCCATTCACACACACTTGCACCTTCTTTGTCAGCTCTTCTGTTACCTTCCATGATTCATTACCACACAGGGCGACTGATTTAACATTGCTGTTAAATGTTCTTATTTTGACTCTCCTCAACAACTGATTTGGTCTCCATACTGGGTTTAGTAGTGCAAAAGCATCTGCAGCTTTAGTCAACCTACTTCTAACATCCTCCTCCGCTCTTCCATCCTTTGCCACTACACTACCCAAGTAGACAAACTCGTCAACCTCTCCCAACTCAACCTCCCGAACTCTGAAGCTCCAGCTCTGCATTTAATCTCATTGTCTTAAATTTTCCTTTATTAATTTCTAACCTTAACTTTCATGCCTCTCTTTCCAGATCCAACAACTTCGCTACTATATCCTCACGTCTCTGTAACAAAAGGCACAAATCGTTGGCAAAATCCAACTCCTCCAGAACGTCCAGCAATCCCCAACCAATACCCCTCCTACCTCCCTCAACCACTTTCCTCATTACAGTATCCACAGTGGCGAAACTAGGTTGTTGTGGGCCCTGGTGCAAATTATTCTCATGGGACCCCCTAAAAAAAAAAAACACGTCATAATGCGTGTTGATAAATATTTACAAAACTTTAGACACAATATATCTACTCACCGTTTATTTAAAGTCAACTTTTCTGGTTTTCATTTCAGCAAAAGTGGTCACCATTTCCTCTAAATCTAATTCTCTTGCAATTTTATTTTCAATTGAAACTATCGAAAGGCCACTTAATCTGTTTTGCAACATTGTGCTTCTCAAATAATTTTTGATCAATACTTTGAGAAAGAACGTTCAACACTCGACACAGTGACAGGAATAGTCAGAAACAATAGTATTGAAGTTAAAACTTCTTGAAAATTTGAACACATAGCAATGTTTTCACGTATTAACAAGGTTGCTAAGTGAGAAACGTTTGAAATATTTGTAAGATCTGACTTGAAACATTGACGGAAGGAGAGTAACTGAGCGGGGAGGGGAATTCTGTAGAAATATCTTTTTCATACTTGTTCATTAGACTTGTAGCTCCCTCATATAATTTCTCATCTGTAGCAGTAAGCAAAATTTTTGGGAAAATAATGGAAAAATATTGAGTAACACGTTTTAGGCCTTCAAATCTGTTTTTTAGTTGGGTGCTGATAATGTCTAAGCAGTGATAAAACACACTGTTCTCAATGTATTTTTCTGAATCTGACAGTCTTTCATCTTCAAACAATTCATCAAAATGTTTTTTTTACCTTTTTTCAGTTAAAGCAATGTATCCACTTTCTCTACCAGAGGAGAAGTTAAATGGACTCGCAAATTTTGCAATCTGTCCAACTATAGATTTAGACCGAATTTTCCATACTGAAACTAACCAGACTTGATCAGTTCTAACAACTGACTAAAGGCAAACTTCCCAGAGTTCAAATGGAAAAGTTGGGTCCAATCTGTCAATTTGTTTACCAATGAAAATAATCCTAAATAATTAAAATCAATAGAAACCAGTTAAGATCTTCCAGAGTAGTTATCAATAAAACTGCGACGTCATTAGTCTTTGAAGGGTTTAACAACACACAGGCAGTCTTACTGACTCACACTGAAAGCACTTAATGCAAAACCAACCTTAGGCTTGTAATAGCTCAGACCACTCTGCATGAAATATTACTGTTTAGCCAGTTTAGGCCAACAATTTGAATAGCGTATCTCTATTTTTAACATGGCAACAATGATATTTACTTTTTTATAGTTATTCTTATTAGCTAATCTTTATATTTGTATTTGCTTTATAAGTACAATTTTTATATATTCAACAAATCTATGATGGGCCTCCAAGGCTGTGGGCCCCGGTGAATTGCACCGCCTGCACCCTCGGTAGTTTCGCCACTGAGTATCCAGCATTAACAAAAATATCACTGGTGACAACAGAAAACCCTGTCTCACTCTCGTTGTCACCTCAAAAGGCCCTGTAAACTTCCCGTTATGTTCCAGTCTGCAAGCAAATCCTTTATGTGATTCTTTAACGATATTAATAATTCACTGGGGAACAAAAAAAATATTTTTTCTTGGTGCCTGATATTTTAGACCTTATTCTGGATATTTTCATGCCACTGATTCAGAAAATATCATCCATTTTGTTCTAGCAGCTCTAGTTTTTGAGATATTGCATACGTCATTACCTACTTTATTACCCTTCTGGAACGGTATTATGAGTTGCTCGTAAATCTAAATGCATCTGTATAATTAAATTGTAGCTATGATTTTGCTGATGTTGCTGTTTTGCATGTGTATTGTACATGTACTAACGTGAATTCTTTCCTGTTACAGGTGTTGACATGGCTTCATCACGAAGAAAGTGTTTAAATCATCCAGATGTGTTTTGTTTTATCTGCGGAGAGTACACGTTCATTGAACAGAGAAAAACTATTACTGATTTTGTGAAAAAAGCTTATTTTGCCTATTTCAAAGTACAACTAGGGGACCAAGATAAGCCATGGGCTCCTCATGTTGTGTGTAAAACGTGTACGGAGCATCTGCGGCAATGGACCAACGGAAAGAGGAGGTGCCTGAAATTTGGTATACCAATGGTATGGAGAGAACAGAGAAACCACAGTGATGACTGTTACTTTTGTTTGGTGAATATAAAGGGCATCAATGGACGTAACCGGAGTAAATGGACGTATCCTGACATAGACTCAGCTAGACGGCCTGTTTCACATTCAGATGAGATACCTGTCCCATCATTCAGCCATCTTCCAGAGCTCCCTCAAGAAGATGATGAATCTGCTACTGACAAAGAAAGCATATGTGGGCTGACAGTGATTTCGAAGGACCGTCATCAGTTGCAGAAGGTTTTAGTCAACACGAATTAAACGACCTCATAAGGGACTTAAGTCTTTCGAAGAAATCGTCTGAATTGTTAGCTTCCAGGCTGGGAGAAAAAAATTTACTGCTGCCGGGAACCAAAATCACGTTATATCGCGACAGAGAAAAGGATTTACTGCCCTTCTTCTCAAAAGAGAACGATTTAGTTTTCTGCAACAATGTGCGCGGATTGCTGATGAAAATGGGCATATCGGAATACACACCAAGTGAATGGCGGTTATTCATAGATAGCTCCAAACGGAGCCTAAAATGTGTTCTTCTACACAACGGCAACAGATACAGATCAATCCCAATTGGTCACTCAGTCGGTATGAGAGAAGAGCACGGGACAGTCGCCCTAGTCCTAGACACCCTAGTCACCAATGGGTGATTTGTGTGGATCTGAAGATGGTGAATTTTCTCCTGGGCGAGCAGAGCGGGTACACCAAGTACCCGTGCTTTATATGTCTCTGGGACAGTAGAGCTAAAGATGAACACTGGGTGAGAAGACAGTGGCCTCTGAGAGAAAACATGGTGGTTGGAGAAAAAAATATCATCAAAGAAGCTTTGGTTGACAGAGAAAGGATCATATTGCCACCACTGCACATCAAACTAGGTTTGATGAAACAATTTATAAAGGCTTTGAACAGAGATGGGACGTGTTTTGGCCACATATGTAGAAAATTTCCTGCGCTGAGCATGGAAAAGCTGAAGGCAGGTATTTTCGATGGACCGCAAATCCGGGAACTCATGAAAGGCCCGCGTTTCCAAGATTCAATGGACAACATTGAGGCACGTGCGTGGTCATCGTTTAGTATGGTTGTGAAGAATTTCCTTGGGAACTATAAGGCCGATAACTACGGTGAACTAGTGGAGAATATGCTCTCTTCTTTTTGTAAACTTGGCTGTAAAATGAGCATCAAACTGCATTACCTCCACAGTCATTTGGATCGTTTCCCAGATAACCTCGGTGATCTAAGCGAGGAACAGGGTGAACGATTTCACCAAGAACTAAGGACCATGGAAGAACGGTACCGCGGACGATGGGATACTCACATGATGGCAGATTACTGCTGGAGCATCCAACGCGAATGTCCTGGCACATCTCATCGCAAGAAATCTCAGAAACGCGGTTTATGTGAGATGTCTCAATGAAAGAACTTTTTTTGAAATAACTTTTTTTGCCGTTCGTGTCTCAAGCTTGTTTGAATTTAAGAAATATTTTTCGTACCTTATGCTTGTTTGATGTTAATACACTATTTTTGCTGACATTCATCATACTTTTGTATTCAATTGACAACAACAGTGATTGCCAGTCAGCAATTATATAATATTATATACATTATATAGAAATATATATAGACATATATCATATCTTGATAAGCAGAGCTGATGGAGAAAAACTAATGTCATTTTTAGAATCAGCGACCTCAATATACCCAGAAACAGGTCTAACATCTAAGTCACCAAAAGTTGTGTTCCCCAGTGCCCAAACAACCTCTATCCACACTATCAAAAGCTTTCTCAAAGTCTACAAACACTAAATACAGGCTGGACTGCCATTCCAAGCTCTGCTCCACAATTATTCTCAGTGTACTGATCTGATCGGCACAAGGTCGGGTCTCTCTAAATCCTGTCTGTTCTCTCCTTAGCCTAGCATCCACCTCCCTCCTTATTTTTTCCCAAATAATATGGGTCAGCACCTTACTAGGTATAGACAATATGTGATTCCCCTCCAGTTGTCACATCGTGATAGATTTCCTTTCTTTGGTATTTTCACCAGCAAACCTTCTCTCCATTCTTTGGGAAACTTCTCGGTTTCCCACATTATACAGAAGAGTCCATGTAATTCGTCTGTCATCATCCCTGGATCCACCTTCAGCAGTTCTGACTCTACACCATCCATCCCTGGTGTCTTTGCTCCTTTTAACTTCTTGATAGCCCTCCGGATTTCAGCCTTGCTTGGTGATCTAACATCTATGTTCAGCTCCTCGTTCCCTCGCACCTCTTCTTGAATTAACTCTTCGGGTCTATTTCTATTCCAAACTTCTCTAAAATATCCTTTCCACCTTTCCAATTGTTGCATCTCCGCAGTCAATAAAGTTCCATCCTTTGATCATACTAGTCTTGTCTCCATAATTTCTCCCTGTCAGTGTTTCCATTATCTTATATAATTCCCTCATATCTCCTCTCCGCGCTGCTGTCTCTGCCTGTTGTTCCATCTCGTTCACAAATTTTCTTTTATCGTTTCTAGCCCTTCTTTTGACCTCTCGATTCAGTTGTTGCCAATTCTCCCCCAACTTCATCCTGTTTATCACGTCTTCACATCTGTTCATTCTTTCTTTTGCCTTCTTTCTTTCTTCTACCGCATTCCGTGTGTCTTTAGTCATCCACTCTCTTTTCTCTTTCTTTCTGAAACCGATTGTCTCCTCTGCAGATTTCCGTAAGGTGTCTCTAAATCACACCCACTTTCTTTTCTACTCTTTCTACTCTATCCTCTTTATTTTCTCCATATATCAAGACTTCCTCATCTTCATCCTGGAGAATATCAAATCCATTTCTCACAGCCAATTTGTATTCCTCTTTGACCTCCCTTCTTGTGAGCCTATTTATGTCACACCGTCTTCTTCTTATCTCAACTCTTTTATTAGCTTTTGCCAGTCTCAATTTCACCTCAGCTATCACCAGGTCATGGGCGCCCGCAGGTAGGGGCAAGGGGGGGCGCTTGCCCCCCCCCTGGAAATGCCAAGAAAATATATTAAATATTTTCTAAGAAAATATTTATATCCTAAACTTGCTGAAAAGTATCCAACTGCCTCCTAAAGGGTGAAAATTTTTATTTGTGTGCATGATAAAAGGTTGCTACCTTTTTATTTGTTCAGAAGTCCCCCCTTAAAATTATCCCGCCAAGTTGGCAGCGCCAACTCAAGCACCTGGCTGCATGCAGTGCGTGGCAGCCATTCTTTCATGTTTCTGTTATAAATAAAATAAATGATTGTTATCATGTGCATTGTATGTATATACAATATATATTTGCATTTTCCATTACAGAAAATGCAACACTAAACTTGCTTAGAATTAATCTGCTGGTTCCTAAGGGGTCAAAAGTTTTTTGCTTGCTCCGGTCCCTACCTATTAATACATTAAATTTTGCCCCCCCTTGGAAAAAAATCCTGCGGGCGCCCATGCACCAGGTGATGATCGCTTGGTGAATCTGCTCCTCTTCTATTTCGCACATCCATCAGCGATCCTTTCCTCTTCTTCCTAATGGCTATATGATCAATATGGTTTTCCGTTCTGCCATCAGGCGACACCCAGATAATTTTATGACACTCTTTATGCGGGAACAGAGTACCACCAATCACAAGCTCTGCTCTCCACAGAAATCTGCGGATAAGTTACCATTTCTATTCATTACTCCTATACCATGTTTGCCTATTACATATTCTTTGTTTTGTTGTCTCTCCCCACCTTTGCCTTGAATAATTGCCTTGAATAATTGTTATGGGTCTAGCCTTCGTCTTACATCTTACTCTTATTATTCTTGAAGATATTGACTCCCATTCCAGTAAACGTTTCTCCACATCTCCTGTGAGCAAAATACCTAAGCTATCTCTATGTTCTTCTCAGCTTGGTCTTCCAGAGTACAATAGTTTCTGGCAGGGTCCCACTCGTACTTCTCCGTCTCCTGTCCACCTCGTTTCACTCAATCCCAGAACCGTCACCCAATGTCTCGCAGTCTCTCTTGCAATTTGCTTAAGTCTCGATGCCTTATACATAGTTCGTATATTCCAACATCCAATTCGTGTCCGATATTTCATGCCAAAGTTCGTCAACGTTAGATCCGTCCGGTTTTGCTCAGTTTCTTTTTCTATAATCGTAGAGTTTAAGCTGTGCAGGAGATTAACCCACAGCAGCCGAGTCCGGTGGTGGGGCTGCCACCTTAAGGTCTTCAGTTTTTGGTTCACGGGCATAACGCCACTCCCCAACGGGGAGCTCCCCTATCCGCCACCTGGGGACGCACCCGATGGGGGAACTGACAAAGACCCCTCACGGAAGTTCTTAAAAACTAATATTTCTTTTTTGTATAGATGCCCTTCTGTTAGTTGGTTGTGGCGGTTCCAAGCCGGAAGAGATTGAAATACTTCTTGGATTGGTCTGGATGTCAACAATGTTTGTCTAATGATGTCTGAATCTTACATCCAGCTCAGGAGTGATGAGAGGAAAGCGCGAAACTCATTATCCTCTTAATTAAAATTACCCCTTCGCAGAGTTAAATTAAATGTTATATTATTCATTATTATTAATTAATTATTTCCATTATCCATTATTTATTTCTGTCTAGAATTTTATAAATTCTGCATTCACATGTTAGGCATTCTATACATCCAATTGTTTGAAACGTTAAGAATTCATAATTGTCAAGGTACGGTTATTAACAGGGCCGTATTTAAAGAGGGTTAAGGGGTTCAATCGCTAACTCGAAACGTCGCCCGCTTTTTCTACTTAATAACATTATTATGTTAACATATCTTTGAAATGTTTAGGTGTTCCGTGCGATGATTCTTCATTTCTCACTTGTTGCCCCTCTTGTCGAGTTGGTCTGGTGAATTAAAGAGTCGGTTTCTTGCGCTCTCCACTTCACATAGCTTGGTACTCCCGGCTCATCTGGTATTGTTCTGAGACGGGCGTCTAGTCTTCTTTAGAAGATTTCCACATCTACTCCGGTTGTGTTCCGTTATTCCTTGGGCAGCTGGCTGAACAGTCTTGGTCCTCTGACAATAAAACTATTTTTCTGCAGGGTTGAGGATGTTCCCTGTCTAGCCTTTAGTTTGGGAACACGACACATTCCTCCTTTCCTACCTTCCACTGTTGTTTGAGTTGTTATAGGGTTCAAAGTGGTTTCATTCATTTATGTTAAGCGGTTCAAAAGTTAGAGCACGGACACGAAAAAGCTCCATTTGACCTTTGATACAGGAACTTTATTATTACTGATGTCACACTATCTTTTGATCATCCACGTCAGGGACGTTTTTAACATAGGTGCAATCGGTGCGGTGCACCGACAGGACAGGCTCCTTACCTTGCGGGCCCCTTGTCCTTACTCATTGTAATGCAACTGTCATTAAAGAAACCTAATACAAAACTCAAACAAATACTGATGAGCATTTGTTGTTTTATTTCAGATAACACAAATATTTCAGATTAACGCAAATAAGTTATGCTGAATAAAGCGGGCTTCCTCCGAACCCTCACCGAGAATTCGGAAAGCTTAAAAACGTCCCTGATCCACGTGTGTGTGTGTGTGTGTGTGTGTGTGTGTGTGTGTGTGTGTGTGTGTGTGTGTGTGTGTGTGTGAAGTTTCATTCCTTTTTGTTGAGTGGTTCAAAAGTTATTGCCTGGACACGAAAGTGTGCCAAACAGATGGACGAACGAACAAACAAGTGCGATCCAGTATGGTTCCTCCAAATTTTTTGGTCTAAGGCATAATAACTATAATGGAATTTGGTGGTATGAGGAGGATATGTGACAGAATGCTTGAAAACAAAACTATGGGTGAAGTAAAAGCGGAGGTTCAGAAGCTGAAAATGGAAAAGCGGCAGGTGCAGATGCGATATATGGGGAAATGATTAAGTATGGAGGATTGAAAGGATTAAAGTGATTGAAGTGCATATGTCAAATTGCTTGAACAAATGGGATTGTGCCTGATGACTGGACGGAGACAATAATTATAAAATTGTACAACATAAAAGGCGAAAAGAGTGAATGTAAGAATTATTGATGTTTAAGTCTGTTGATGTAGCAGAGAAGGTGTATGTTAGTATGATAATAGTAAAGAGTTCGTGGTATTAGAGAATGCTTGGTGAGCATTGATTAAGGAGGGTTCCGAGTTGGAAGAGACTTTGTTGGTCAATTATTTGTTGCGAGACAAGTAACTGAGAAAGCATGTGAAAGGGCGTTTATTGATCTTGAGAAAGCGTACGATAGAATAAATAGAGAAGCACTGTGGCAGGTCTTGGGTGTATATGCAGTTGGCGACAGCTCATAAATGCGGTAAAAAGCTTCTATGATTGAACTACTGCATGTGTGAGAGCAAAAAAAGAACTGAACGAATGGCTTGTAAGTGTTGGTGTGTGTCAAGAATGTGTGGTGTCTCCGTGACTGTTCATTGTTGTTGTTTTTTTGTATGGAGTCATAACAGTGGTCGAAGTGCGACTGTCAGAAAGAGGAATGAATTTCGTTTGTGATGGGAACAGATAAGACTTATTCAGTCTGTTATATGCGGAATAGCAAGATGAGCGTGATATACAAAAGGTTCTTAAGAGTTTTGTTGCAGTATGCGAGAGAAGGTTGTTGAAAGTGAGTGTGGGTAAGAGCAAATTACTGATTTTGGAAACTGAGGAAAATTCAGACTGTCATGTGATGAAGACTGAAACACTAGAGGTGATAGAGACCTTTAAGTATTTGGGGTGTGTACTGAACAAAAGAAGTGCGAGTGCGGATGAAGTTAATAGTAGAGTGAATCAAGGAAGAAAGGTGGCGGGTCGCTGAAAACAGTTTTGAGAAAGCGGAGACTGGATACAGATGCTGCGAGGTGTTTACATGTGGATTTTTTAGTACTGAAACTTTTGTATGAGTGTAAAACACTGCCATGACATGATAGGAAGTAGTCAAGAGTAAGAACGGTTGAGGTAGATAATGTGAGAAGTATGTGTGGCGTGCATCGGATTGATAGAGTAAGAAATCATGTGGTTCTGAAAAGAAGTGGTGTTCCGATGTCAGTCGAAGTGAAAATTAAATAAAGTGTATTAAGGTGGTTTCGACGTGTAAGAATGGAAGATGACAGAGTTGTGAATAGAGTGTATAAGAGTGTTTGCGAAAGTAAACGCATGAGAGGAAGGCCGAAATGAAGATGGATGGACATGGTAAATGATTGCGTGATCTGGGTGATGCATAAGAAGTGACTGCAAGTAGGGTGAATGGGGGAGGTTTGTTAGAAGTATGTAAATTCGGGACACTGTTTCTTTTATTTGTGACAAGGCCTGGAGGCGCCACCACGCATTGCACATGACGCGCCGCAAGTGTAAAATTTTGCTATGTCGGTCGGGGGGCATTGGTTCACTAGGACACCTGTGTGAATGAACGTGCACGCTTTACGTTTTACCTTTTCTCCTCTTCACTACATTCTGTATTTTACATAAAAGCATCAGCCTATACAATTTTTATGTTCGCTAGAACCTTTCGCACCACTTGATGGTAAGGAATGTTTTTAAAAAAATGTTAAAATTAAGACACGAAATCAGTATGTTATATAGTATTTAAAGTTAAAAGGTTTTAATATCATATCTGCTTCTTCTTTTCAACGATTTTAGACAGTCCTATCGAAAATGCCAGCAATGTACGAACCTTTGACTCCGATGATGTCAGGGCTTCTGAATACGGTATCCGAAAGCAAATGGTATAAAACAAGAAACGATTATGGATTTCCTCTAGTGTATGAAACTGTGCAATGCCTTCCACTTCAAACAATCCTTTTGGCTTTAAACCAAACCCACGTTGACTTGATATCATTAGACATTGAAGGTTTGTACCTACACGAATCTAATCAAATAACGCCTTTTTTTTCTCAATTTCAAGCACGAATTGAAGTTTGCAGTTATGTTTTTCTGAATTGTTTTGTTTTTGCTTCTTTGAATAACGTTGGGAATTTTGTCTTCTTTAAAGTCTGCATATTTTTATAATTGAGCTCTTTGCATTGTTTTTGTTCATTCAAATATCGGTTGTAGCAAGTTCCATGGATTTAAACGTTTTCTACCTGCATTGTGCACATGTTTGAAATCCTGGACTGTGGAAAGTTCATAATATTTAAGAAATAGTTTTAACTTAATATACCTTACGCAAAAGGCATGAAAGTGAACAAAACCCAATATAGATTACACTAAAATGAATAATTTGCTTTGAAAATGTATGCTTAATTTTTATTTCATTTGGTACATGGAAATGTATAGACTAACCCCAGAAGCAAGTTTCCATCTTTCATATTTTTAATGAAAAAAAAAGTTATACTTTAAATGAAGGCCACTGGGTGCTGGTTAAGTATGCGGTCTACCATCTGAGTTCTGGTTAAGTGTGCGGTCTACCATCTGAGTTCTGGTTAAGTGTGCGGTCTACATCATCTTAAATTACACTTTTATAAATGTATTTAAGGAAAGGAATTAAAATATAAGAAATTTAGTTTTTGACAGAATATTTTCGTTAAAACTAACGAAAATATCACGACTTAACCTAACCAATTATCAAGGGCGTACAGTTGATCTATTAGTAAATAGTAAATACTACTAGCAAAAGGTCGGCGCTACGCGCCGATTTTGCTAGATCTGCGGTGCTTCGGCTGAATTGTGGGCCTACGGCGTATTATATTTTGAACATCAGTAGCCCTTTATCTGGATATCATTCCTATTCCTCTCACCTTGGGCCTGAATAATTGGGGTGCCTGCGGCCTTCCAGTTACTGGCAAATCAATTATTCATTCAATAAAACTACAGAAAAGAACGCAGCCATGAAAATCTAAAGCTTCACAAATCTTAATACAATGAGCTCGGATTTGAAGCCTAAGATTTTCATGACTGCGTTCATTTCTATAGTTTTATTGACCAAATAACTGAACCGACAGTAATTGGGGGCCCTGCGGCCCGCCAAATCATAGTTTTCATTGTTTCGAGTGCATCAATAATATTGTTATAGTGTTCCATTAGTTGTGATAAGCATGATCTTCCTGACCGGAATCGATGTTGGTTATCATTTTTTTTCTGAGTTTCCCCATTAACCCCACCCCTCTCCCCCAATACCCACTCCTGATCTTCCTGACCGGAATCGATGTTGGTTATTTTTTTTTCTGAGTTTCCCCATTAACCCCACCCCCTCCCCCATTACCCCACCCCTCTCCCCCATTTACCCCCACCCTTCCCCCATTACCCCCAAGGGCGGAAGGGGGCTCGCACCTTGCAAAGAATTTACTTTAATTTTTTTTGGTTACATATATATATCGCATCTATTTTTCTGAGTTTCCCCATTAACCCCACCCCCTCCCCCCTTTTGTGCCAAAATTATGATTAAAAATGAAGAAATGGGAAGAACTGTACCCCTAAAAGGGGGGGGGCAGGATTTATGTTAGGGAATTTTTTTTTAGCATGGGCACTGCACAATAAAAAGACGCATCGAATGGTGAAAACCGCATTGTTCTACACCAATTGTAGCGACCTGTAGGTGTGCGCAAAAAAACTGTTACATATATATATATATATATATATATATATATATATATATATATATATATATAAGGCTTCATTTCTGAAATAGTATATTAGATTCCAGAAACAAACAATGTTATAATTAATAACACTGGTATGCATATGAAATTTTTTTGTCTGCTGTGAGGGTTTTTTCAACTCATATTATATAATTCGACCATGCTGAATTCGAAAATGACATTGGTTTTCCTCAATCAGGTCAGGTTTTTTCTCTATTGGCCATTTATTATAAGTCCAATTTTATCCCCAAATTTATTGATTTTTTTAGCTTAAACACTGTAGATACGAATAATATTATAAGAAAACTCGTGAAAAATGAAAACATTGTGTGAATAAATACTTTTATTCATACAATGAATATGGAAAAAAGTTTATTGAGGAAGGAATGAAGTTTTTCTGGCTTTCCGTCTGTGTTTTTCTTCGGGTACGTCTCGCTTCAAACACCAGCAATAGTCCGCCAGCATATTGATATCCCAGTTTCCCTGGTACCTCTCTTCCATTATTTTGATATCTTGGTGAAATCGTTCACCCTGTTCCTCACTATAATCCCCGCAATTTTCAGGAAAATAGTCCAAGTGGGACCACAAAAAGTGCATTTTTATGGACATGCGCGACCCATGAGCTTTGAAAGCTTCCATCAAGTTTTCGACAACGGACTCGTATTCTGGACTTCTACGCTTGCCAAGAAAATCAGTGACAACTGATTTGAATGCCTGCCAGGCATTCTTCTCAGTTGGAGTCATTGCGTTTTCGAACTGAGTATCCTTGATCAAAGTTCGAATTTGAGGACCATCAAAAACCCCAGCATTTAGTTTAGCATCAGATATATGAGGAAATTTACTCTCGAGATATCGGAATGTTGAACCCTCCTTATTCATTGATTTGATGAAATTTTTCATCAAGCCCAGCTTAATATGAAGTGGTGGGAGCAAAATTTTTGTTGGTGGTACAAGGGGCACTGAAACGACATTATGCGACCCAGGTTCAAAATTCTCTCTGGATGCCCATTCACGCTGTGCATGGTGCTTCTCATCCGCTCGACTATCCCATTTGCAGAGGAAACATGGGTATTTCGTGTATCCCCCTTGCATTCCCAATACAAATGCCACAATCTGAAAAAAAATGAAAATATTTAAAGAATTTAGAGAATTTGTTCTATCAGATAAAAACATCTATGCATTGGACTGTATCACTTCTGTGGGGAAGTTAAGTGTTCTTATACGCTCTCAAATAACCTTTGGAAAAACAACATAGTCAATAGCAATAGTTTACTTATGATATTAATATTACCTTCAAATCTCCACAGATCCTCCAGTTATGTTGGTCGTATACGAGAGCATCCAGTAAAATTTTCATGTTATCGTAGCTCTCAGTAAGTTGTACGGAATGTGCTACAGGGACTGATGCAACCCTATTCCCAATGTTGAGAAGTACTGCTTTCAAACTTCGTTTAGACGAGTCTATAAATAGCCTCCATTCTGATGCGTTATATGGCAGGCCCAAGGATTCGATTAGCCCCTCAACATTGCAGCAGTACACTAAGGAAGAGGTATTTTCGTGCACTGCAAAAAACTTGCGGAATTCTTCCTCTCGTTTCCTATACCAGGAGAATGTTGTTCCCGGAGCCAGCAAGTTGTCCTCTCGAAGTCGTGAGCTCAAGATCTCGGCAGCTAATTTGGAAAGTCCTAAATCCCTGGTAAGATCATTAAGTTTGGCCTGGTTGAGAGGCCTCGGCTCATTTGAAGCGGTATTTTGAGGTATATACGACTGGGACTGGTCATTGGCATTGGTCATTGATTCATCATCAGAATCATCGAAGTCCAGGGTTTGAGGTGGGTCGGGTATTGGAATTCCAGGACCATGGGGTACAGGTCTCATAGCAGAAGGAATGTCAGGGTATACAACAATGTGTTTATTCTTCTTGTTAACTCCTGAAAATAGAAACACAGAAACATGGATATAAAACTTGCATATGAAATAGAAGAAGCATTCAGACAGTGGCGGCTCGTGAGGGAAGGCTGCGGTCTGTAAGATATGAAATAGGTCGATGGAGTCTATATTTTCTTTCTTTTTCATTCATATTGTCCCTTCGGGGACAATATGAATGAAAAAGAAAGAAAATATACAATCATTGTATATGTAAATGTAACTTGTATAACAATATGTGTGTGTAAATGTATTTTCTATAACAATATGTATATGTAAATGTATGATTACCATTATGGTGAATATTATGCTATATATGGTGAATATTACATTATGGTGAATATTATGTCAAGTTTCATACGAGGATTTCAAAATATTTAAGAAAAATAAATTTATAAGCCCACCTTGGAGGTTTGTCATGCAGAAATAGCAATCTGTCACGTGATCCTTTCCTTCTCTCCAAATCATGGGAATTCCAAAAGGCAAAGATTTCGCTCTGCCTTTGCTCCATCTTCTCAAATTTTCAATGCACGTCTTGCAGCACATATGAGGGGCGAAATTTTTGTCCTGGTCCCCTAGCTTAATTCCAAAGTATGCTCTATACCAGGGGTGGGGAACCTTTTTTCATTGGAAGGCCTCATTTCCTTTAACTAAGACCCTATTAGGCCGCATGCTGAGAATTTAACATATACAGTACAACAAAATGTCATATTTTAGTCTACAATCTACATATTTACTAATTTTAAATCAAACTTGATAATACGTGAGGGCTTTTATAATAAATAAAAAAATTCAGCAAGTGCACATTTATTTTTGGGGGGAATAATTGACAACAGAACTAATATTAAGTGAAAAATTATATTAAGTGAAATGATGTTAATATGATATTAAGTGAAATGATGTTAATATGATATTAAGTGAAAAATTATATAAGTGAAATGATGTTAATATGATATTAAGTGAAAAAGTGATAAACCATTTAATGACTTTTTTGTGACTGCTTATTGCGGGACGGGAGTCGTACATTTGGTTCCAACATCGTTGACCGTAGTTTTAGTTCGTCCTCCAGGTGAATATTCGTCATCTGAGATCTTAAGCGCGTTTTGATTTGAGTCACCGTTGATTCACAACAGTAGGTTGTGCCGAAACAAGACAACATTCGACGAGCATGTTGGCGCAGACGTGGGTATTCAACGGCACTTTTCCATATTTCAACAGGATCCTTCTTAGTATCAAATAGAGACAAGGATATTATCTTCTAATAGCTCAATCAACTCCATCTGTAAATCTTCAGGTGCTTTGGAGACATCAACCAGGTGTGGTTCGAAAGCTAGTTTCAGTGTGAAGTCAAGTTTCTCAAAATCTTCAAATCTTTCATCGTATTCTTCAATCAGGGAGTCTAGGACAGCTGTATATTCTTTCACATCGCATTCCCTTAATGATTTGCTTGTATCTTCTTCATCAATTACCTTTGCCAGTTCAGGGAAGTGTTCAGCTGAAAGTTCTGATCGGGTAAGGATAGTTTTGAAAAAGCGCAACTTCCTCCGAAAAGCCTGGATTTTTTGCCACATTTCAAATATGGATTTAGTTTTACCTTGCAAAGAAATATTCAGGTAATTTTGCTTTGACATTACGTCATACAGAAATGCAACATTTCTGCAGAAATCCTTTTTTGACAATTCACATGGTTCATTGAGTTCCTCAAAAAATCTTGTGATTTGTTTTCGCAAAGACAAAAGTTTTTCAAAGACTTGCCCTTGTGACAACCAGCGCACTTTAGAATGATACGGAAGATCCACAGTGAATGTTTCATCATCAAGCATAAGCATATTGCGAAACTGGCGATGTCGTGATGCATTTGCTCTAATGTAGTTCACAATACGTATAACTTTACTTAATGTGTCACTTAAAACAGTAGATTTGGCACAGAGATTCTGTTGATGCAAAATACAGTGAAAGGAAATCAAGCTATCTGGATTTGGCAGTACTTTTTGTAGTAGCACAACAAATCCTGCACATTTTCCTCTCATGGAAGTTGCACCATCTGTGCATACACTTACTAAATTACATAAATCCAGTTTCGCTTCACGGCATTTTTCTTTGAAGAGAGACAAGACGTCAATTCCACGTGTCTTCCCCGTAAGGGTACCCAAAGCCAGTAACTCCTCGTAGCATTGAAAATCTGCAGTTATAACACGAATAAAAAATGACACTTGCGCTGAGTCAGTAATATCAGTGGACTCATCCAAGGCAATCGAATAATAAGTATTTTCGCTTTGGCATATTGTATGAAGTTGTTCAGTTACATTGAGGGCTAATTCATGTTGCCGATCAGTTATGGTCCTTCTTGAAAGAGGTAGTTGTTTGTATTTGTTAACTTTGTCTGAATCTAAAGAGGCTACAACTTCAACAATGCATTCTTTTATGATTTCCACATCACTATATGGCTTACCTCTTTTTCCAAGTATATATGCTACTTTATAAGTTGCTTCAGTGATTTCAGTCCCTAGGCCTGACATCGTTTTAAATACTTGCTGTTGTTGCTGCTTTTGAAGTTTCATCTTCGTAAGTGCAGACTTTCGGGGTTCTCCTTCCAATATAGCATACTTGTGGTTCTTATGAGTTGCATAATGCTGATATGCATTGTGTTTCTTCACTGTTGCAATTATGGCGTTGCAGAGCAAACACATCATTTTATCTTTTTCAGCAACTATGAAATACTGCAATTCCAATTCTTCATGGAATACTCTGTTCTCTTCCTTTAATTTTCTTTTCACAGTTTTTGACATGATTGGGGTACCAGAAGATTTATAAATAAAAATGGTACACGAATTGATCAAAGATTTACAGTTTTAAAGGAAACAAGCGTGCGTGTCACTATCGGAGAATCGTCAGTAACTGTCATCCAGTCAGCCAGTCGAGTTGATCGTTGATAGGTAAGGGCGTAAGCCGTAAGGCAACGCTGCCAGTTTCAACTGGCAGCGTTGCCATATTTCCTATTGTTCAAGCCATAAAGAAGGCTTGTATGTGTAAGAAGCAGTGAAGCTGAAACTATGATCAAATGAAATAGCCTAAAGCCCTAAAGGGGTATCAGTTGCTGTCCATTATCGTACGGTATGAATTCTGAATGTCAAACAGGCAGAAGGCCGCAACTAGTACCCCAAAAGGCCGCAGGTTCCCCACCCCTGCTCTATACATTCTTCTTCTTCTTCTTCTTCTTCCGCAGCTTATTATCCCATCTTTACATGGGGTCGCTGTTTTTGGTTCGTCTTCTCCACTCCACTTCTCCACTCCTGCTCTATACATTGTCTTCACAAATTTAGTGATTTGGGACTGGTTATTTGGCATGGTAACCGTCCCACATATGTAGCAGAATCTATTGGGACCATTTTTACACGCTCTATTCATTATGAAATATTTTATCTACAGTACGTATATGCCTGAAAAGTAAAAAAAGATATTATACAAGTGAAACAAGTGATGATAGATGTTACTGTTCCAATTCCGCTTTGACAAAATCACGAAACATTCTATTTTACTTATGAGGCCATAGCCGGATAACCTGAGCTGATTGAGAAAAACGGATTGCAGATTCGAAATCAGCAGGAAAAACTCTATAAGAATCACTTACAAAACCCTTGACAGCAAAATTGATGCATACCAGTGCAATAGATCAACTGTACGCCCTTGATAATTGGTTAGGTTAAGTCGTGATATTTTCGTTAGTTTATATTCTGTCAAAACTCAGATGGTAGACCGCATACTTAACCAGCACCAAATAAACTAAGATATATTAAAGTTTATCGTAGCCTTCACGGTTGCCTTTTTGGTAGGTTGGTTGGTCGCAGCTTAATTGTGGTAGACTGCTCGAAGCTAGGTAGACCGCACACTTAACCAGCACCGGCCACGGTAAAAGAAAATTGGATAGGTGCATTTAATAGACATTTTTTACTTTTATTTTGTACTTTCGGTTCCAATAGTTAGGATACGTTTGACAGTAAAAGTGTTGCCCAGTGTACCTTAATTCTCGTAACCGACTGTATACCTATACTTGAAATTATTTTATTCTGAGAAACTACAGGAATGATATATATATAATTATATATATATATATATATATATATATATATATATATCCCCGCAAGGGGGTTCTAAGCTCGTGCTCTTGAGTGCTCTTTGTGCTCGTTTGTACGTGCTTGTTCCTGGAGGTTTCACGTGCGCCCTCCCGGCCCTAGCACCCAAGGATGATGGGGCTCGACCCTGCAGTCCTTGTCATCCTTGGTCTTTTTCCACTTCGACTGTCCCCTCCACCCTTTCTTTTTCCTCTGTCTTTCCTCTCACTTTTTCTTTGTTTTTCCGCTGAGATATGCCCTTTAAATAGAGGCGAATCGGTTCTTCCCGAACTAAAAAAAAAAAAAAAAAAAATATATATATATATATATATATATATACATGGGCGTACGAGGCAGTGGGTCCGGGGGTCTGTAGAAACGATTTCCACAATTGAATGGGTAAGATAATTTTACCTAACATATATTTATGTAAATGCATATATGTATATGTATACTAAACCAAAGGTACGACGATTCGTTCGTCGTTTCGTTTGGGACTCAAGAGTCAATCGTTGTCCACATCCCATATTCGTAACTTTTTAAAAAGTTGTTGCATTCGTTCGCTTCTTGATTTAGCTATTAATTAAAATTATCATGTGTCATTGTTATTTACTTATTATTCTAAATTTGATTCGAATTAAATATAGTTTCTAGATTTATTTGTGATTTGTTAATCTTTAATGTCCATTTCAACTGACATTTCATAGTTTCAATTAGTGTAGAGAAGCTTTTAAAAAGCAAGTCTACATTAGTTTCATTTGTTACATTTGAATATTTACCCCCTTTGATTTATGCTGGCCTGATGACGCTGTTGTTGAGCGGGATTAATTTACATTGCTATATTATTTATATAATTCTTTGTTTATTGCTGTGTGTGTATATATATATATATATATATATATATATATATATATATATATATACACACATCTCTTGTTTGTTGTACAGGGTGTACATAAAGTCAGGATCTATTTTTGTGAAGCACTTGGAAATTATATGGAATTCAATCATAAAATGATAAAGTGGTAACATTTATTAAATAATTAAGAGTAGGATTCGACGTGACGCCCATCAGTATCCCTGCACAGCTCAAATCGTTCCGCAGCATTTCTAAACACATTCTGGAGCATTTGCGGGGTTATGTTATCTGCAGCAGTTCCTATACGTGTACGTAAGTTTTCAAGACTCGTAATCTTCGTCTGATAGACGTGCGATTTGATAAAGCCCCATGCAAAGAAATCTAAAGGGGTTAAATCTGGTGATCTCGCTGGCCAAGGTCTGTTGCTTCCGCGTCCGATCCAGCGATTTGGAAAACGTCCATTTAGATAATCCTGAACAATTTTGGTATAGTGACAAGGAGCACCATCATGTTGATAGACGACGGTACTAACAATCCTATCCCCAATCAGCTGAGGTTCAAGGAATTGCTGCAACATGTCCAGATAAATAAGCCCCGTAACTGTAGCTTCAGCAAAGAAAAAAGGACCATAAACCTTAGAATTTGTTAAACCCATCCAGACATTAACTTTAGGTGAGTCTCTTTCCCAATTTTGGACGAAATCATTCGGTCTTTCATCTGCCCAAATTCGACAGTTATGGCGATTTACTTTTCCACACGTATGGAAAGTGGCTTCATCACTAAAGAGAATGTTGTCCATTAAATTATCACTCCAGATTTGTTCTACGAGATCAGCACACACAGCACTTCGTCGAGGGAAATCCTCCTCATGTAAATCATGTAAAACCTGCAAATGATAGCTTTTCTTCTGCAAATTAACTTTCAGAATTTTGTGCACAGATGACGTCGGGAGGCCGAGTCTGTGTGATGCAGCACAAACGGACGTACGTGGCTCCTATGATAATTCCGCGTACTGCATTCACGGTAAGATCTGACATACACGGTTGTCCTGATCTTGCTTCATCATTTACAGATCCCGTTCGTTTAAATTTGTTCACCAATTTTCGTATTGTCTTGTCTATTGGCCCCGGCTTATGAAATCTCCTTCTAAACTTCTCTCTGATGTCATTGTATTTCTTTCCCTCTATTCGCCAAATTACTATTGCCACACGCTCTTCTGTATTCATTCTAAGGGCTTCTGAAAAGAAAAATAGAAAAAAATAATTATTTCACAAAAATAGATCCTGACTTTATGTACACCCTGTATTGTACTGTATATACTCCTTTTATATTCTATTGGTGGTGGTTTAAGTTTTTATATTATAGTTGAAAGCACTAGCGGATTTACGGGGGTGGCCGCACCCCCCCTTTGGTCAATTTGGCGCCCCTTTTGATCAATCTTAGCGCCCTTTCCAAATGTTGGTGCTGGTTAAGTGTGCGGTCTACCTACGATTCGGCGGTCTACCTTTTAATTATAGCTTCTTATCTTGTTTACTAATTGTTTGTTTACATCCCATTGTCAATCGCCCTTGACGATTGGTTAGGTTTAGTCATGATATTTTTGTTAGTTTTAATGAAAATATCATGATTAATCCTAACCAATCGTAGGTAGACCGCACACTTAACCAGCACCCAAATGTTTTTTATAATAATTTTTTTAATTTCTAAAAGCAAAAAAGTACATACTTTTTTTAAAATATAAAAATATCAACACCACCCTTATAAATACCTCCCAACTTGCCTTTCAATTTTATTTTTAGAAACTGTGTATAAAAATAATATTTCCCTTCGTATACTCAATTAAATTATGCTTTCCAGCTTTACATATTCATTTATTAATAGTTGTAAGCATTTGTAGACAAGGTTAATGTGCTTGTAAACCCTTTGCGTAGTATTCACATTCACGATCTTCCTCTCTCTAAATGACTGATTCAGATAATACTTTGAATGTTTGTTTTTCATTTCTCCAAAAAAAGAAAGTTATTTTTGAAATCAGTGACCAAAACTACATTAGTAACCAATTTTTATTAAAATTCGCTGCTAGCCCCCAAACGGAAAAGATCCAAAATTTACCTGCTGGTGCTCAAAGGGTTAACATATGTATTTTGAATTCCAGTGTATGTAATTATATTTATATATAATTAAACATTATTTTGGCGCAATTTTTATATGTAAAGGTCCGAGATCCGCTACTGGTTGAAAGGTTAAAGCTGATAACCTTCGAATTAGTTTACGCCTACGGTTCATATAATTTGCCTCTGCCTATGGTAGTCAATTTGTATGAATCGCTGCTGTGACTGATTCAAGAGATTGGTTACCACACAGCCCCTCCAAATAATACCTCTTTCCTAGTTAAATTATTTATAGATATCATTTCGGACTAATTACTGGACATGAACCAGCCAGTATCGATATTAGTTTTTATATAAATAATAAAAGGGGAAAATAACCGAAAGGGTCCATGGACCCCCCCCCCCCCCCCCCCCCCAGTCGTACCTTGGCATACTCTGTCGGGTCCATCGTATAAAAAAGGCGAAGAGGTAGCGAGGTAGCGGAAAGAAAGAAGAAAGACAAAAAATATTTCGATAAAAAAAATGAAGGCTTGATAGCTACCAACTAATTCAGACAAACGCAACGTTTGCCATTGTTCATTTGCATGTTTAAAAACTTTTATCCGAAGATAGCAGCACTTTATAGTTTCTCAAATAAGAAAGCAGTGAGGAATATCATTGACTCATTGAATATCATTTTACTTCACCACATACCGTGTTGGTTAATTGATACAATAAACTCTGGTCTTCTAAAAAATACGCCAATATATATATATATATATATATATATATAATATGGCACACACGTCAATTTAAAAGTCGTGCATCAGATTTATCATGATATCCTAATTGTATAGTCATATTTATTAATTCAATGACTTGGCCCTCCACTCAATTATTTCTTAGTTCAAAATGCAATACCTGTGTGAATGCAAACTAACAAAATAATGATGATTACCATAAGCCTCATAAACCTAAAGCTAATCAATATAAACTATATATTTAGAACTATATTTATATTAAACGTTACGCGTAGGGTGGCCAGACGTCCAGCTTTAGGCGGACAGTCCGCCTTTTGAGCACTCTGTCCTTAGGGTGGCCATTTCCAAATAGGAGGACAATATATATATATATATATATATATATATTATATATATGCTGGTTAAGTATGCGGTCTACCATCTGAGTTTTGACAGAATATAAACTAACGAAAATATCACGACTTAACCCTTTGACGACCAGTATACGTTTCTTTGAACTTAAAAGTTTAAGTTTTATTGTGTTTTACAATTAGATATTAGTAACTATAGTCACTTAAATGGCCCATTTTTGGGTTAATTTTCCGACAACTAAACGATACCTGTATAAACATGTAGATGTATTTGTAGAAACGTTGCATCATTGTACAATTTATATTATTATTTCCGTTGGACAAATATGTCCCTTGGTCCTCAAAGGGTTAACCTAACCAATTATCAAGGGCGTACAGTTGATCTATTATTAATTATAACATTGTTTGTTTCTGGAATAGTATTTACTATTTACTAATAGATCAACTGTACGCCCTTGATAATTGGTTAGGTTAAGTCGTGATATTTTCGTTAGTTTTAACGAAAATATTCTGTCAAAACTCAGATGGTAGACCGCATACTTAACCAGCACTATATATATATATATATATATATTATATATATATATATTATATATATATATATGTTAACGTACGGCCACATACGCAGTGTCCTCCTTTTTAAATGGCCACTCTAGAACTTACGCGTCACGCTTACATTTTATCTATAGGATTTTTTTTTAGATATATAGGATTTTGGGTACTTACGTATTAACGGGGGCCACCACATATTGATGATTGGTTAGGTTAAGTTGTAATATTTTCGTTATTTGAAAATTTCTAATACATCATATTTTTTAAATAGCAATATTTTTAAAAATATTTACAATGATTTATATTTCAATTATCGATCCCTGAGCGATATTGTTTTTTATAGCCTCCATTAGGGTGGAAGCAGTACGATCATTAAATTAAAATTAATTTTTTTCAGAAAATTGTATAAAAAATATTTTAAAAAATATTGCTATTTAAAAAATATGATGTATTTGAAATTTTCAAATAACGAAAATATTACAACTTAACCTAACCAATCATCAATATGTGGTGGCCCCCCGTTAATACGTAAGTACCGGATTCTGTCCTAACACGCAATAATAATTATTTATAATGTTATCCTTTTATTCATAATTAAATTTTCAAAAGCCCCTTTGCCCGCTTGTCAACCAGAAGTCAAGTGCAGTAAGAGAAAAGTTGTTATAGTTGGAAACTAGGAACTAATGGAACTTGCACACGAGTCATTTTGTTTCGTAGTCAACACTGCTACCGATCGCATCATCCAGAAACCACCCAAAAAGATTCGTTCAAGGGACGTTAATATTTAAGTTGTTTTCCCATTCTCTATCATCTCTGCCTTTACAGAGCATGTTAATGGAGCTTAGTCAAACGGCGTAAATATTAACCTCACCTGAACAAACCTTTTTGGGGTTCTGGATGGTGTGATCAGTTCAATCACTGACTCTGAAACTATGCGACGAAGATTAAAGTCCCACTAGCTCCTACTTTGCTACTTTATTGCCTTTTCATCTTAAATGCAATTATTACATTTAAAACGCATACAAGTCAGGTATGGTTTGAAAGAAAAGGCAATTTGAAACATTTTCATACATATTTTTTTGTAGATTCCGGCGGAATTCTGAGAATTCTTTGTTGCGAGAGGCCATTTTCTTGCCGCCTCTATACGCTTATTTTAAGTCTTTGACTCCATGGCATAATTTTTAATCATTATGGTGATCAACAATGGAGAACCCCAATATTGATTATTTTAATAATTCGGTCTCCGAACAGTCCAAACGAAGAATTCATCACTTGGCACAAGATGCAAGTAATCTTTTTCCTCCCAATCCTCCAGATAATCACAAAACCACATTCGATCTTCGATGTTCAAAACTGTTTTCATTGGGTTTGATTGAACATGGAAGGGTTTCAAGCCAGCCCGTGTACGATATCGCTGAGAAGTTTGATGACAAATTTGCTTTGCCCACTTCTGCAATATTTCTCTGGCGACGATCGAATTGCTTCGTTGCCGTTTTCCACTGTTCGCATCAGCGATTGCTTTGCTCTCGTGTAACAGTTTTTCCGATCGTCCTTCCCCAAATTCAGTACAAGAGTTATCATAACCTTTTTTTCAGTTTCTGGTAACCCACCGTTCACTTCGTGTCAACCTTTTGGCAATCCACTTTCGATTCATAAATGTTGCTCCTGCTTCCATTGCTTCACGGCACAGGCTATTTTAGCGTGTATTATTACACATTTTGCATTATTTAATTGCAAATGTCATGGGCGTACGGGCCAATTTTTTCAGGGGCGGGCTACACATTTGCCCGAATTATACCTTTGGTGCCCGAATGTACATTTTCAGCAGGGTTTCGGAGCCGGTAAAAAAACTTCTGGCTCCGACTCCGGCTCCGGAGCAGAAATTTTTTACAGTCTGGCTCCGGCTCTGGCTCCGGCTCTTTTATAGTAAATTCTGTTAATTATAAAATAAATATCTAGATTTATATAACTAATTGTCCAATTTAAAATATTGCACAAAAATATTTTATTATTAAATCACTTTAATACTCAAAATTTAAATTTCTTATGATTTTAAATTAGGCAAATATAATGATAGAATGAAGTTATTTAAATAACTAAAGGAAAATGATGAAAACTAAATGATATTAAATATTTATTAACAATGGTAGCTTATATAAATTAGAGAAACTTGCCTCCTAATTAGTTCAAAGTTCAAACTTAAGAATTCTCGTATGGAAAATAGTAACAATCAAACTTTCTGAGATAATATATGCATCTTTTTTTAAGTGTTGAAACTTGAAAGCTTCATGAAAGCCAACTTGGCTTGAAAAAGAGCTGAATATTTCAAAAAATTCAGTTTTTAAATTTTTAATAGGTTATATTATTTACTTAAAAAGAGATTTTCTTTTAGTCAAAAAGTTTTGTAATTTAATTAACAAAAGCAATTCAACTAAAAGTCAAAAGTTCAAACTACTAATACATATTATAAAAGAAAATTTACAAAATCATTTACCCTACGCTTATAAAATCAATACTACTCCTTGGATTAACAAATGAAAACTAATGCAAAAAATTTTTTATTCTAGCTAAGGTATAATCAAACTAATTTTAAACATAAAATCAAGATATTCTTCTTGTAAATCTGTTTCCTTAAAATAATTGAAAATTAAAATTACTAAGTTTATTTATAATTTTTTTTTTAAAACAAGATGGCCTCAATTATATTTTTTTTAAGTGTAACCTTAAATCAGACTTTATCTTTAAAGTTCAAACTACATATTAAAAAATTAAAAAGTTTGCAAATTCAATGATACATTTACAGTATCATAAATCATAATACTCCTTGTATTAAAAAATGAAAGCAAAATAATAACTTTTGCAGAAATTTTTACTAATGTAGCTAAGGTAGGAAACTAATTTTTAAACATAAAATCAAGATATTCTCCTTGTAAATCTGTTTCCATAAAAAAAATTATGAATTAAAATTATTTATCTAAGTTTACTTATAAACATTTGTTCTTAAAAATAACATAGCCTCAACAATATCTTCTTTCATACGTGCCCTTAAATCAGATTTTAAAATTTTCAGTGCTGAAAATAGCCGTTCAACACTGACTTGTGTTGAAGGCATAGCTACTAGAAGATTTGCAACATCTCTTATAACTTTAGGATACCTTTCTATTACTTGTTCAAAAGACAGTTTTGACGAACGGTCAAATTTTTCAATCTCAGGAAAAGATTCCTCAACTTGCAATTTGAGGGTACACATTGGACTGAGAGGTGGTATTAGTTCACTTTCTAAACGAGGACGTTTTGATTTCTTACCATGTTGAATATCAATAATTTTTTCAAAATCAAACTCGCTGACATCAGAAGTGGTGGAAGGAGATGATGAATTTGATGATGATGCAATAATCTCGGTTCCACATTCCTCTCTTAATAGAGAGACTTTATTTGAAAGGTCTAGGTTACTTTTCATTCTGATTGCTATATTGCATAGGGCATCCTTGGCTTTAACTACCTGTTCAGATGTTAATAAGCATCTATATCTAGGATCTATATAAACAGCAGCAAGCAATACTTCATTATCAAGTAAAATATTTTCTCTCCTTTCCATGGAACTTTTAATGTCATCAGCTATGGTGCCTTCTATCTTGGAAAGAAAATACATCAAAGATTTCCACTCTTTCAAAAATTGACCGGGAGTCAAATCTTCACTTTGAATTTTTTTTGTTACTATATATGGCTGGTACAGTACTCTTTCCAATCTTCTTGCTTGTTCCCACATTATTTCTGAAAGATTCACATTTGAATTTGCCATGTCCAAGAGTACAGGTTTTAATTCTAATAAGCGATCTATCATTAAATAAGTGCTGCCCCATCGAGTAGGTTGATCTAAAATAGCAACCTTGCCTGCACGTCTTTTAATTATTTCTTCCACTTTTGGGTTTCTTGCTGCTACTACAACCTGTCTCAACTTACCTATGAGAGAGGTAGCATGTTTATCTCTCAATCCATCGCAAATAGCAAGTTGCAAGGTATGTGCACCACAACGCATGTGGTTGATTCTGGAGAAGTGTGAAATTTCAGATACAATACTGTCAATTTCTTCTACACAAGATGCCACTTCCTGAGTGTCTGTTGAATCATCATCATGTTCACCAAATGTTTGTATATCATCTTCTGAAGTTGCCTCTTGATTATCATTCAACTTCTCAACAGTTTTAATCATATTTGATGCATTATCACTGACAATGCAGAGCACAAATTCTTTCGGTATGCCGTACTCTTCCAAAGTTCTCATAATTAGATCATGCAGGTAGTCACTAGTTTGCTGAGCATGTGTATCTTTTACTGCTATAGTGCGGGTGAGGATTTTATTATCATCATCAATAAATCGGACATTGATGGCAAAATAATGTGTCCGTATTCGTGTGCAACCATCAACTTTTAAATATATGAAGCGCCCTTTTAATTGCTCTTTGAGAGCAAATTTTTCTCTTTTGATTTTTCTATCACTAAATGACGGATATTGTCTTTATCTAAACTAATCTTGAATTTCTGAGCCATTTCTTCTAGTAGACTGCGCATAGCTGGCTTTTCAAACATAGATAGAGGCATAGAATCTTTAACAACTAACTCAATTATGCTATTTTTAAAATTATCTGTAGTCATTGAGATAGTGACTTTTTGAGACATCAAAAATTTAGTAATGTTTTGCTGGTTTGCTTTAGTTTTTGAACTGGCAGAAGTACTGGGTCTTGAAAGCTCAAGCATTTGCTTCTTTTCTTCCATCATTTTTGATATTTCAGGATGTAATCGACTCAAGTGTCTTTTCAAATTATATGCTCTTGAGGAGACATCAGGCTTTTTGCTTTGAGGCTTGGTAATTTTAGTTCCACACGTTGAAATATTTCCAGAAGCATCAGAAACTTCACAAATACAAACATAGTGTTTCTTATCTGAACTTTCAGTAAAATACTTGAATATATCAGACTTCTTTATTGAATCTCTATCCATTATGAAGGGTCATAGACTGATAATTATAATTAAAGAATCAAGTACAAATTACAAAGAATCTGAAAAAAAAAATTTAGCAATACAAGATAATTGACCTAAAAATAAAAATAGTTCAATCCAAGTCAGAAGGACCAACCTTACTAGGTATGTATCTAGGTAGTTACCTACTTAGATAAATAGTTAGTACCTACCTACCTAAGGTCTCCACCGCCATAAAAAAAATTTTACCTATATAATTAAGTGTTGTTAAGACAAATCTTCCCAAATATTTAATGGTTAAAAAATGGAAATTTGCAGATTATTCCTGCAACTCCCACACCTCCATAAAATCCAAGAATCCTATGGTACCATTTTTCGTAATATATTACAAGAATTATAATTTGCAACAAAACCTATATTTAACAAATAACAATTTAGGTAGCAATATATCGCCCGGAGCCAGACCATGGAGCCGTATCTTCAAGGTTTCTGGCTCCGGCTCCGGCTCCGGCTCCAGGTAAGCAAAATTCACTGGCTCCACCGACTCCGGCTCCGACTCCGGCTCCGAAACCCTGATTTTCAGAATGCCATATTTGTTCTCAATGCAATTTATGATACATTTTTGTATAACTTTAGTGTCATTATATACATATATCCTAACCACTGCACAATTAAAGCATTTAAATACCATCCACATGCCATAATTCTGGAAATTTTAATTTAATGTGTATCTTTCACCTCGTGTACTAAAATTATTACAGGATCATATTTCATGAAAAACTGCATACTTAAAACAGTGGTGATAGCTTTAATGCTTTTTAAAATATATAACACTCGTTAATAGAACCAAGACATTGAGAGGCTCTCGTGTCATTCTCATTCCGCCACCAGATGGCCAATTTCCCATACACATGAGAAAATCAAAGATGATCTTATTATTTCACAACTGTCAAATTTTAAAATTAGTTATATTACTATTAAATTCAGCTACTTCTTATTTTTCCTAACCACTCGATTTCCTAACACACGGAATGTAGTAAGGTATTCAAGAATAAGATAATAAAATGAACCAAGCATTTTGCCCGAATCTTTGATATCATTGCCCGAATATTCAACGTACCCTGACTTTTTAGGAGGGCTGAAGACTAGGGTGGCCAGACGTCCGGCTTTAGGCGAACAGTCCGCCTTTTGAGCACTCTGTCCTTAGGGTGGCCATTTCCAAAAAGGAGGACACTGCGTATGTGGCTGTACGTTAACATATAACTTATATATATATATATATATATATATATATATATATATATATATATATATATATATTAACGTACGGCCACATACGCAGTGTCCTCCTTTTTAAATGGCCACCCTACTGAAGACCCTCCGACCCCACGCCTCGTACGCCTATGGCAAATGTGCATCATTAAAGTTGCAATGTTGTTTATTATTAAAATTAGTACTATAACTAAAATTAAAATCGTAAAGGATTTATTGTATTCTTAGTCTTACCATATAGGAAATACCAAATGGCGATAAAAACAGTCCAAAGATGCTTTGAATGGTGCAAAGCTTTTTAAATCTAAAAGTCTTGAGAAATTCAAGTGGAGCCTACTCTTATGTAATTTAATTTTGCTACATTACCCTTTTAACTTATGGGATAAATTTTTACATAACCGTAAAACACCAAAACAAAACTTGTGTGCAAGTCTTAAAAACTAGAATTGCTCCTCACGCGCACTGATTCTTCGAGCAATTTTCGTCCGTAGAAAAGGCGGGATAGGAGTAGGACGCACTGGCACCCCCGCCCCCTTGCCTAAGCTACTGTATCATTAAATTTTTCCTAGAATAGCCTATGCTTCATGGAATGCGTTAGCTTGTATCCGATCAATAAATCTCTGGTCCTCGATGTCATTCAGTACGCTTGAAATGGTTTAGATTTGTACCTATAATGTTAAATAGGTCATATTAGAATGTAAAACTATCAAATATAACATATCAATCACTAATTCTTCTGCAGACCCCTGAATAAAGGTTATGTACTACCCAGTATATTTTCGTGAAGTATTTCCTTCATGCATATACAGTTCAAATTAAAAATAATATTGGTTCTGGAATGACTGTGTTTTGCTAATATAATTAACATTTTACAGCTGCTGAAGAGGAATTTCTGAGTCATTTTGCTTGGGATGAAATTAGCGTGGACGTTTGGATAGTAGAACATGCAACGTACCAATCTAGTAAAAACTCATCATATTCAGCGCATTCAATACATGAAGAATTCATTAAATGGTAAATTTAACTGTAAGATTTAATGTATGAGGTGATTTTATTTTTTAACATCTGACACTTTAAAAGTTTTGTATTTTTTTTATGAACTGAAATAAAAGCATGAAGTTTTTACTGTGACTTCGCAGTTTGGAAGGTGAGAATTTTTCCAAAAATAGGAGCGTCATTAAATTCAATAACATTTATGTTAATGCTACATTACATACATTTTACATGTCTGGGAAGCAGAAAACTTTAATTAAATACGAAGCCTAACTTACGAGAAAATAGCTTCGGAGGGTGACTAACTTAACGTAAGCTCAGGTTTGACAAGCTCTATAACTGGAAGGAATTGACGTAAAAATTCGTTATGGGCATTGGCGGGTGCTAAGGGGGGCTCTAAAATCCCCAAGAAAGATGGAGGGCGCGAAAGAGACATACAGATGACCCACATAAGCAGTTGGTACCTACTTACCAATATGCCTGGCTATGGACTATCCGAAAAAACATTTGGTTAATATGAGTTTTATCGTACTCAGAATATCAAAAGCAAATATAATTATAAAATATTAAAGCATAATTTTCTCATCATTTTCATATAAGTCACTATGCTCGCAGATGCGTTCTTACCAAATTATGTAGATTTGAATATTATGACATTTTTGCATTTTTTTCCCGCCCTTCCAATATTTGATTGGTGACGTCATGAGAACATGCTATATGAGCTAGACTTTTTAAGTTGTTAGGCCTTTTAAGTTGCTAGTCTACTTCTGTTAGTTTTTCATAGATGTTTGTCGCGATGACATGTGAACGGTGCGAATATTATTTTGAGGATTTAATATATGAAGTGCATTCTAATGACTCCCGAGCAATAGAAATATTGAATATGTTATTACATTATCATTTGTATAATTTAGGTCTTGGGGGTACGGGGGCAGAGCCCCCGTAAAGATCACGCATCACAAATTGATCGGTATAGGGTTTTATATTTTTTATTTTTGAATTACCGACGCTAAAATGTCGATCAATATCGATCAATTTGTCATGCGTGATCTTTACGGGGGCTCCACCCCCGTACCCCAGAGACCTAAATTATACAAATGATAATGTAATAACATATTCATGTTAGGTAAGGTTAGGTTAACTAATACCAAAATACATTTTCCTAGTAATATTTGATGTGTTTTGCTTAGATTTTGACCTCCATTTCCCTTGAAAATGAGCCAAACTTCAAAGTACTATAACTTTGTTGGATCTCATTTCCGACGGAAATGGAAGTCAGATTTGAACAAATCACATCAAATACTACTAGAAAAATGTATTTTGGTGTGTAAAATGACTGAGTTACTCAATACACATAATTACCAAACATTTCACTGGACCTTTGGTGCTCTAGTGCTGAAACTCACACAAGTGAATTTACACACCAATTACTTTAAGGTGCAGAGAAATTACGGCGAAGTCACTCTACTGTATGCGTGGTTGAACGGACAAAGGCTAGATCAAGGGCAGATCTGGTGAGGGTGGGGGGCAACGTCTGGATCCCCCCTCAATTTCTTGCAAGTGCCCTTTTTTCAAGTGTAAGTCCCTATTTGAATGATGTGTATACCTCTGAAAACAAATTTTGTTTTTGTAAATAGATCATGATTATTTTATTTTATTCAAATTTTATTTTAAGTCTTTATCCGTATACATTGTACAGTATTTTCATTTTTGTAGTTGTAATGGTTTTCATAGGTGCAGCCAGATCACTATTTTTTCTTCATCTTATTCTGATAGTTCTTTTAATTGGCAACACATCTGTAATTGTTTGAAAATTTTTGTGGTAACTGTTGTACCTAAATTAGATTTTTATTTTGAATCATATTTGAATGAGACTGGTCTAATAAAACAATACAATTGATTTTACACTCGTTAGTTGGTGGTCTGTTTCAAGAAGAAAATTTTAGTACTATACCCTTTTTTACTTTAGGGGGTGCCCCTTTTTCTTTGAACTTCCCCTTATTGAAATGCCTAGATCCGCCCTTGAAGATTAGGTTGCCTTCGTAAACAACTCTCTCACTGATAACCAGTGTTTCTTTTACAAATTTACCAAGTTTGGCCCTCACCACTTGCCGGACACTCCAATCGCAGCTGTGAATCACTGCGACGTTAAGTTGTTTCCAAACGTCTGGGCGCTGCCGCAGCTGGTTTGCACCATTCCACTGACAACATGCGTGAATGAACGCAGCTTCTCAGCCTTGCGTTGTTTGAAGACGTTCCTGAGAACGACCATGACGGATAGTCGCTTGAATGGACTGAAACTGCTGCACATTCATCGTAATATCAAGATCGGCATTGACAGGGCGGTAGACATTTTTGCAAAGCAACAAGAAGTATGTGCGCATCTGAGGAGACATGAAATGGATGAATTTGAGAATTTGCCCCTTGAGTTCCTCACGTCCGTTTATGAGTTAAGTTTTGACATGATGATGTCACGGTCTTTTATGAGGTATTTGTAGGTTTAAAAACAAACAAAACAAAACAAAAAGCAAAAATGAAGAAAATACAAAAACAAAAACAAAATAAAGGAAACAAACCTTCGCTGACGAGATGTATTTGAGACAGGGGATAGGTTAGGTTAACCTAGCTTAACCAAACCTAAGGGTAGATCGAATTGAGGAGGAAAGGAAGAAATTTAAGATTGATATATCCTCTCGGTAATCTGTCATAATCACGGTCTCCGCCACTCTCCCGCCTTCATTGACGTCGCAACGTTTTAACCACATTCCCACATTCCTACAACACTTCTGAAAACAATATTTTCATACCGTTCAAGGAAGAAATATTTATGCATGCAAGGGAACAACGTTCTCGTGCATCAGGCAATATGCTGATTATATGTATATATGTATATATATATATTATATATACAGGACCGCCGAGAGCTGCCCCTGGCCCCGGGGAAGGATTGGTATATGGGCCCCTCTGTTTACTCAGTATTTTATTATGAATGTTTTTTATGTACATAACAAGCAAACTGATTATATGTCCAAGTCACTATTCAAAACATACAGTATGAATAATCAACTCGGAAGAAAATGACCATTTTATTTTTTGGATCATTTATATTAATTCTATCACCATACAATTTCCAAATGCAGTACCAGTCCATGCAGGCAAGACAATTGTTTACTGCAAGATTTTCATAATTAGAAGTGTACTTTCTTTGCCTTCTCTCTAGCAAAGTAGTAAATGATTCTGATGAAATTTAAAGTAAGGGCTAACTGGCTTTAAATTACAATGGTTGCCAGATCTGTCAGTCGGTCATGGGCATTGGTGGACCTGCAGATAATATTTTATCTATTTCAGTTTGACTATGATAATCTCTATAAAATGTATGTTCATTAATTATATTTCCTCTGTTATTTAATCAATTACTTTATTCATATTTTTAGATTTTATCCCCCCTCTTTCCGGGCCCCAGGGATTTATCCCGGCTTCCCCGCCCTCTCGGCGGCCCTGTATATGTATAACATTTGGTTAACCTTTGGTTAAAACCCTTGGTTAACCTTTTGTTAGCTTCTGCCCGAATTGTTCACTCTGACGAAGGTCAAGCTTTTCACTCCACCTTAGACCTGCAGTTTAACGTGGAATCCGAACCACACCCCACCAGCAGCCCAGCTGTAGCTTAGAAATTATATATAAGAACGGAAAGAGTGAAAATTAAGTACGGTAAATGTATCGAATCTGTTTATCCCTTACATCAAACCTGGGCTTGGCAACCGATTTTGAGCCTTACACTCTGAATATGAGAGGTTAGTTTGGTTTGAACAGAATTTTTTGTTTTAATTTCATAATTCAGGAACAAAAAGGTTTGTAAGCAGAAATCATAACCTACTCTGCTTAATAGACCCATACTAGAACATGTAGGAGTCTTAATAAAAATACAGCAGACAACGGCTAATCTATCGGTTCTTATCAGTAGTAACATATTTCCCCTTCGATTGATTAAATACAATTTAATTCTTAAACATTTTTATATATACAGGGTGTCCATAAATGTTTACCCTGAAAACAGTATGCTCTCATGTTTTAATGACGAATCTTACATCCGTTTTCTTTTTACAGGTGATCTCGTACACGCAGAGAGTTTCCGTGCTGGTGTGTTTCGTCTACCGCATTCGCCGCTAGGAGCGCTGTAGTGGCTGTTCAGTTAAGATGGCGTCTGTGACAGAGAAGGCACAATGTGTTGTGTGGCTTGCAGAAACAAAATCTCCTGTCAGTGTTCAGCGAAGGTTCAGAACAAAGTATGGAAAGAATCCACCTGATGTGAAGTTAATTAAGTCGTGGATGAAAAAATTCTTGGAAACTGGAAACGTGGAAAAGGGAAAGAGCAGTGGTAGACCATCAGTTTCCGACGGGACGGTGGAAAACATTCAAACTGCTTTCACACGGTCACCAAGGAAATCGGTGAGATAAGCTTCATGCCAACTAAAGATACCGAAGTCTACGGTGCACAAGGTGTTACACAAACGTTTGAAGTTACACGCCTACAAGGTAGATATTGTTCAAGAACTGAAGCCTGATGACCGTCCAAAACGTGACCAATTCACTATTGACATTTTGAACAGCATTGACGAGGATAATGACTTCTTGTTACGTGTCTGCTTTTCAGACGAGGCTACGTTTCATCTTAGTGGGAGAGTCAACAGACACAATGTGCGTATTTGGGGATCGGAAAACCCACGTGCCGTAAGGGAGCATATTCGGGGCAGTCCGAAGATCAATGTCTGGTGTGGACTAATGCATGACCAGATAATTGGTCCTTTCTTCTTCGCTGAGAACACTGTTTCCGCAACTGTGTACCTGGATATGCTCACCAATTACGCCATCCCCCAGCTGCAGGACAGGCAGCCAACTGTCATCTTCCAACAAGATGGGGCACCCCTTTATTGGGCGCATGTTGTTCGTGAAACTCTCGACGCAACATTTCCAAATCGATGGATTGGCAGGGACGGGCCAATCCCATGGCCCCCAAGGTCACCAGACATTACCCCGCTGGATTTCTTTCTCTGGGGTCATGTTAAAGATTTGGTTTATGCAACAGTTGTTCCAGATATCAGGACATTGCGAGAACGCATTACGGATGCAATTGCAACAGTTAACCCACAAATGTTGGAAAATGTGTGGCGTGAGTATGAATACCGTTTAGACATTTTACGTGCCACTAGGGGTGCACATGTGGAAGTTTATTAAGTTCATTGACTATGTATCAAAACTTTGTATGGTTATCTACTTATGATTAAAACTAACTGTTTGAATACGAGTGTTTATTTAAAAGTTATAGCATGCTTTAATCAGGGTAATCATTTATGGACACCCTATATATTTATTTGTATTATGAAAATAGAACGAAGAAATATTAACTAAAATTTTAAATAAATTAAATCTCATTTTCATTATAGGGGTAACGTGTATCTTTCAATTTAAAAGTGGTAAAATTTGATTAATCTATGAGTATTTATGAGATAGGTTGATAATTATATATATATATATATATATATATATATATATATATATATATATATATATATATATATATATATATATATATATACAGGGTGGGCGGAAAGTAGCTCCCTATTTTGGATTGGTAAAAAAATATGTATATTATACATTTATTTCAGAAGAAATAATATGAAAAGGTAGGCATACATGGTAGGTTTTCTCTAAAATTCAATGTGGGCTCCAACTCTTTCCACCAGCTTCTGGAGCCGCCCAGGAATGGCGTCCACTGACTTTAGCAGGAACTCCGGCGGGATGGAGGACATGACTTCCCGAATTCGGTCCTCCAGTTCTTCCAATGTCCTCGGTTTGGTGCGGTAGACTTCTTCCTTTACCCACCCCCAAAGAAAGAAGTCGCACCGTGTCAAGTCGGGGCTCCTGGCTGGCCATTGTTGTCCGTGAGTGGCTGGATGCCCACTTCCCTGGGCGTTGGATGGGTCGTCGTGGTCCACATCAATGGCCAGCCAGGAGCCCCGACTTGACACCGTGCGACTTCTTTCTTTGGGGGTGGGTAAAGGAAGAAGTCTACCGCACCAAACCGAGGACATTGGAAGAACTGGAGGACCGAATTCGGGAAGTCATGTCCTCCATCCCGCCGGAGTTCCTGCTAAAGTCAGTGGACGCCATTCCTGGGCGGCTCCAGAAGCTGGTGGAAAGAGTTGGAGCCCACATTGAATTTTAGAGAAAACCTACCATGTATGCCTACCTTTTCATATTATTTCTTCTGAAATAAATGGATAATATACGTGTTTTTTTACCAATCCAAAATAGGGAGCTACTTTCCGCCCACCCTGTATATATTCGTTAAATTTATAAATAAAAAAATGTGATTTTTCTCACTTCGCACTGAGAGTAATAATAACAGTTGGTAACTAATTCCTCAATCTTGCCACATGTCTGTCTCAGCTGTTGTTTTCATACTAATAAATACAAATAATTTTTAATTATCTGTAAGTTTCTGTAACGCAGTATTTGTGACGAAGATTAGTTATTATTATTATTGTTTGAGTACATGCCTTTTTTATTTTTTCTCCTCTGTCCATAATTCAAAATTTTACTCAGATTTCATTTCATAAGAGGATCAGCGCCTATGAGCTTAAAGAATATATTATTTTATGCATCTATATCAAATCAATTAAGCTTATCAACATCAAGTTCCAGGAGCGGCTCGCAGGTAGGCACTGTGGAACTGCAGTACCCCCATGATCTTATGATCTTTATATTTAAATATTTAAAATAGCCTCTCTGATTGTTTTTTCAATGAACTTTGAGTTTTTAAATCAGATTATATCCTTTTTTCCTTAAACTATTTCACTGCCGAACGAATGAATCACGAAAGTGGCTTCAGCCTTCCCGTGGAACTGCGTACTTAACAGTTCCAGATTTTGTTCGAAACGCTTGAAACCTCGGTGGCGGATGTACGAAGAGCGAGTTAGAATCGGGTTTAAGAGGATCCAAAGCACTGTGGACAGAGCAGTGGATTTGTTGTTTGAAGGGGTAGTTGTGTTGCTGTATCGTTTGCTAATTCGAAATTTAATTTCCGAATTGCATTTATCAATGATTCGTTATCATTTATTTTTTGTCGTGAGATTGAAGTTAATTATATAATAATTGGATTATTTACAATATATAGCTTTCATTTCTTAGAATATTTTTTCGCTCAGAATAAAAACAGAAGAATGGAATTTGTTTATAAATAAAATTTTTGGCAAATTCGAAATTACCCGTTAAGTGTAAGTACCCTATAATTGATTTTATGATACTATTTTACTTATTTTTATGATTGAGTAGTGAGTAGTTATCTATTTATCTATTCGACTTTCTCTCTCTCATATATATATGTATATAATCGACACAATTGTTCGCAATTTCTGAGGCAGCACCCCCATAACTGAAAGTCACGAGCCGCCACTGACATCAACATACGTTAACAGTATATAATACTGTACACACACACACACACACACACACACACACACACACACACACACACTATATTTCTTTTTTCTTTTCTTAACCGCCCATTCATACCTAGTGGTACATATCTCGGCGAGACAGTGGGTGGGTGGTGTCGCTGGGGTGGGGGTAGTGGACTAATGGGGTGAAAAGGTTCGGTTATTGGATATGTAGGAGGAAGGGTATGGAGTTGGTTGCGGTGAAGTAGTTGAGAGTGGGTGAGGAAGGAGAAAATCGTTTCCGTTGAAAAGCGGGGGTCTTCGGCTAGTATAGGCTGTACTCGCTCAGGTATGGGTATGTTGGACAAGAAAGGGAAACACCTATAACGGAGGTCGGACAGGTTCGGGCATTTGACCAGGAGGTGGACGAGGTGATAGGGGTATGGCAGGTGGAACAGAGCAGGGCTGGCGATTTAGCCATAAGGTGACCGTGTGTGCTACGTTTGTCCTAGGCGGAGACGGGCTAGAATCACTTCATGGCGAGACCTATGGAACGAGGAGGCCTAATATCTTAGTTGTGGTTTGATCCGGTGAAGCTTATTGTTTGTGGCGTGGTCCCATTCCCGCTGCCAAATGGAACGGAAGTGGGAGCGGAGAGTTGAGAAGAAATCAGTGAAAGGGAGGGGTCGGGTGTAGATCGGCAGTGAGCAGGCAGTTTTCGCCATACGGTCCACTTTCTCATTTCCCCGGATACCGATATGTGCTGGAACCTAGCAGAAGGCGACCTACTTGTGTTGAAAAGCCGTTAAGGAGTGGAAGGTTTGTTGGATGGTGCGGACTAGTGGATGAGGGGGGGGGGTTAAATCTTTCAAAGGAGAGAAGTGCGCTTTGAGAATCTCGATAGATGACATAGGAGCCGGCGGAGTAGGTGCTTAAAATGTCGAGGGCCTTCAGAATAGCAAAGAATTCTGCTGAAAAAACAGCCCTTACGGGACAGGGGGACGCCTCGGGAGAACTGTTGGGTCAATATCACCACTGAGGCGGCCGTACCAACCTCCGAGGTGGAATCATCCGTAGAAATGGGGGCAGTATCCGGGTGTCGGGTTACGAGTTCCTGGAAAAGTGACTTGCATACCGTAGCGGTCGTGGTAGCTTTTGGCAGGGCACACAAATCCCTGCAAAACTTGATAGTGGTGAGGAGCCACGGGGGGTAGATGTGATATGAGATGGGGATGACTAAGGGAGGGGGCATGTTGGAAAGGTCCAGGAAAGAGCGGACCCCTTCATTGAAGTGCTAGCTCTGTCCCTGGGGTGGAAGTTCTGAGATTGCCGCGCACAGGAGTGACGAGGGTAGCCTTGCGCGCGAAGGTAGGTCCTCATTAGGAGCAGACCCCGTCGGTGGGCGAGAGGGAGGTAGTTGCATTCTGCTTGGAGGCTGGGGAGGAGCGGAAGGCACCGGTGGAGAGGCGGAGGCCCCTATTAAGTACCGGGTCCAAGACACGGAGGCAGATCCGTATACGACACTTCCATAGTCCAGCTTTGACCGGACCATGGAAGTGTAAAGACGAAGGAAGGAGCGTCGGTCGGTGCCCCACGTGGTGTGGGAAAGGTGATTTAGGAGAGCGAGGGGGCGCTGGAGAGAATGTTTCAGGTGCCTGAGATGGGGAGCCCAGTTGAGCCGTCGGTCAAAAGTCATGCCCAGGAACCGCGCGGTGGGCACCACTTCGAGGGGCTCGCCGTATTGCGTGATCGAGGGAATAGCTGTGGGTCTTCTGTTGAAGACCATGTTTTTGGTTTTGGAGGTGGACAGGCGGAATCCAACCGATGTCGCCTCACCTCCACCCGATGGATGGCGAACTGAATTTGTCGTTGGACGACGGGCCGTTCCCGCCCCGCGAACCATATCGCAGGGTCGTCCGCATAGATGCAAGAACGGACGGTGGGTGGAAGGCATTTTGATATTGTGTTTATGATGATTGAGAAGCATCGAACACTGGGGATGCTTCCCTGTGGGACCCTGTCCTCTTGCTCGAAGGTGTCTGAGAGGACTGAGCCCACCCGTACTTTAAAGGTTCAAGAGGAGAGGAAGCGCATGATGGAGGTCGGCAGGGCTCCGACGAAACCCAAACTTTGGAGCTGACTGAGGATATGTCGATGGGTGGTGTCGTAGGCCTTCTGGATATCAAAGAAAGTGGACAGGACGAACTGTACCCTGTTGAAGGCGTTCTGTATATCTCGACTGAGGAACAAGAGGGGGTGTGTAGTAGAACGGAACTGTCTAAAGCCGGACTGTGTAGCCGGGAGGGAGTCGTTGTTTTCAAGGAGAAAAGAGAGTCGCGTGGCGACCATTTTTTCAAAGATTTTACAGGCGTAGCAGGTTAGTGCAATTGGTCTATAGTTTGTGGGGTCGAGGGGGTCTTTGCCGGGTTTGGGGATAGGTATTACAGTACATGGTCCTCTCTCCACCGGGAGGGGAAAGTGCCCTCGATCCCTATAAGGTTGTAGATATCCAGTAGGAACAGTTGCATAGTAAGGTGGATGTGTTGTATCATGCAATAGGGAATACCGTCCGGGCCAGGGGAAGGAGACCGTCTAGAGGCCAGTGCCGCATGTAGCTCTCGCATGGTGAACAATCTATTGTAGGGGTTGTCAAAGGATGGTGAAAAGGAGTTCTTGTTAGGAGCGGGAGCGTGGGAGCTGCCTGTGGAGGAGACGGCAGCGAAGATGGATGCTAGGAGATTCGCCATCGACCTGCGTTCACAGAGAAGTCCGTCATTAGTTCGGAGGACCGGGGATCGGGAGGGGGGCATGTCTCTCGACACTCCGTACCTTCTTCCAGATGGTAGCCGAAGGTGTGGAGGTGATGATACCAGATACAAAGGCACGCCAGGAAGCTCGGCGCGCTTTCTCAATCGCACGGCGAGCAACGGCTCAGCCCGCTGCATCTCCATGCGATGGGTAGGAGTTTGCGTGCGATAAAAGCGTCGGGTAGCCCTCTTGGCGCGAATAGCCTCCACGCACTCTGGGGTCCACCAGAGTACTCGTCGAGCTTGAAGGTAGGGGGAAGATTGTGGGATGCTGGCGCTTGCGGCTGCGACAACGGTCGCCTCAAAGTAAGCAAAGCACTCGTCGAGGAATGGAAAGTGGGCAATCGTACAACGTGTGGAAGTGTTTCGGAAAAGGAGCCAATTAGCTCTGGCCGCTATCCACTTCTCCGGTACCCGAATGGTCTGGTCGTGCCGATTTCGTCCGAGGCAGACAGGGAAGTGGTCACTGGCATAGTCGTCCCGAAGCACTTGCCAGGTGGAGTCAGGAGGCCGTCCGTCGAGACGAACGACAGATCTATACAGGACGGGGTGCATCTGGTGGCGTGATAAAGTGTGGGAGAGCCGTCGTTGAGGTACTCCAAGGAGAGCTCGACCATGAGGGCAATCATGGTCGTGGCCACAAAAGTGGAGTTCATGTCTCCCCACAGAGGGTGGCGACTATTGAAATCGCCCAGGAGTAGAAATGTCCTCGGGAGTTGTTGGATTACCTCAACTAGGTCATCGCGGGAGAATTGGGAGTGAGGAGGGTAGATCGAGCAGACTGTGTATTGTTTGTCCAGGAAAATCCTGGCAGCAACTACCTGTAACGGGGATCTGATAGGGAGGTTGTGAAAGGGGACGAGGATGGCAGTCCCTTTCGTGTGCAGGTAGGAGACGTGGAAGTAATGCTAGAATATTCAGTGGAGCAGGGCATTGGTCTGGTCTTCAGGATTAGCTCTTGGAGACAGACACATACCGGGCGGGCAGAGGCAATCAGGGAATTAAGGCCTTCGTAATTCGAAGATTCCCCTGCATTTCCAGTGTAGGATCGTAGCTTTTGGAGGGTTCATTGTTTGACGAGGGAAAAGTGGAGAGGGTGAAGGTGCTGAGGAGTTGGATTGTGAATGGAGATCTGGGTTGATGAAGGCGAAGGGTAAGTCAGAGGCGTGGTGGGTCACCTGACGTTCATCAAAGAGGGGATTGACTAGCCAGTCAACCCCAGCGGAGACTGCGGGGCCGAGCCGACCGAACGGGACCGGAGACGTGGATCGCGGCAGCTCGGGAACCGTCGTGGGTTCAGAGGGTGAGGAGTCTTTAGGCAGGGTTCAGGCAAGGCAGGCAAGGGGAAAGGGCTCCGTTGTTCATATTGGCACCTCCCTGTCTGTCTGTGGTCTCACGGCAGACCCGGGATGACGATACTGGATACTAGTAAAACCGGGCGGGTTGGGGGAGGACAAGGTCAGGGTGGCCGATGAGGAAAGGGCCGGAGGTACGGGGGAGGCAGGTTCAGTAGGGGTATAGGGGGATGAACCAGGGTGTTCTCGTGGAGGGATGGAGAAGATGGCACCAGAGGGGAAGGGTAGAGCCATGAGGCTCAGGGGTGCGGCCGAGGTTACGCTGGTCACACCATGTAGGCATGCCAGTGCCGCGTCAATTGGATCCTCGGATGTGGAGTTATCTGCACCGGGTCTCGTCCTAGGTGGTGGCTCATGTAAGTCGGCTACGACTGTCAGAAACTGTGGGGATGAGTTGGAGGGATTTCCCCGATAGGGTGAGAGGGTCATCGTAGGCGGGATAAGGGGTGTAGGAGTCCAAGTCTTTTTTTTTTAGATTTAGGAGAAGAGGGGGAGGCTGTTGAATGGTCGGCGAGTCCGGAGACTCTCCGGCGTCTCCGCCTTGTTCATTTAACCCGGGCGCTAGGTTTGGGTGTGTTCTCAGAGTGCGTTGATAGCGGGGTTCCTGGGGGACGGGAACTGGGATTCCCGATTCCAGAGTCTTGGGAAGTTTGTAGCTTAGCAGACACAGGTGGAGCAGGCATGGTAGCGGGACAACCGGTTGCAGGGTCCGACGTGGGGACCGATAGGGAAGGGGGGAGAAGTAGTAATCGATGGAGGTTTGAGTAGTGGATCCGGACGGCGGGCCGAGGGAACAGAGCCAAGGGCAGCGGCATAAGAACCCCCCGGCTTCACTTCCCGACTCCGCACCCTGTCTCGCGCCTCTCGGAGGCTGATGAAGCCCGCCACCCGTAGGGCCCGAACCTCCTCCTCAAACCTGAAGATCCATTCATGGGACAAAGAAGGATGTGCGCCGGCGCAGTTTGGACATTTAGGCGAGTTGGAACACCGTTCTGGGTGAGCGATATCCTTGCAACGTACACAGTTGTGGCTGTTAGCAGACAGAACTGACGTGCCAGAAGTTATTGCATTTAAAGCAACCGGTCGGGTCTGGAATATATGGGCGGATCAAGAACTCGCATGACGTGGGTCTCCCAGGCCCCACACAGTACGATCGGGAGGGACTAGGGTGTTGAAAGTGGGAAGGAGACGCGGAGTGGGGAAGGAGGTACCTCCTTGACGAGACGTGAATCGATGAACCTTAATGATACCCTGGGGTGAGAGGTCTTCTAGTAACGCATTCACTGAGATCGACAATAGACGGGTAGCGTAAATAGTGCCTGACTCTGGTTCAGGCGAGGGTGAAGGGAAACGGTCACCGAGCATCCGAGAACCTCAGTGAGGGAGAGTAGGGCATTCGTTTCTGCAGCTGACCCCCTCTAGACGTGGTCTTCCAGTGGTAGAGGACTCGGAGGCCTAGTCGTCCACCACCCGAGTTCTAAGACAAGAAGCGAGTGTATCCATACGCAAACAGTATTGGAGAAAGGGACCCAGGGGCAGCGAGAAACTGCACACACACCGTCGGTTTAAAAACGGCGCCCCGTGATGCGAAAGTTTGTCCTCAAACGGGGGCGTCACCTCCGGAGGACAGCTCTGGAGACCCGTACTGGGAGCCAAGGACCTTGGTGGCTCTTAGCCCGGTCTCCCCAGTAGCCTGTCCGGTATGGGTGACCCTTCCGGGGGCTAAGCCCCCGCCGACGTTACGCACTGGGTCAGAACACGGGAGCCCACCCACCACGACAAGGTGGCTACCGTCGGGGGATATATTATAATGATAAAAAGATAAGTAAGTTTGTGCTAAAAATCCCATTTTGAATATTACTCCAATTAAAAGAAAACCGGATGCAGAGTTTGCAGGATATACAATTTTTGTTTGTAGACTTCTAACGGTGCATGTATTGAAATGTAGAGAGATTTTTATAAACAATCTTACTAGTTCCATCCACGGTTACCACCTTTTCATATTTCTTTAATAAACACTTTTCTAATTTAATGACTGTTAGCAATTACTGTACCTATACAGTAATTCTCGTAATATTCCATTCTCTTCACTTTTCATTCGCGCCGCTCAGTCATAGTATTTACATTAACGCGCAAACGCGAATGTTTGTAACAAGCTGTTTCAAACCATGGTTTTTTAAATTCAACCATTCCGTTATTCATCTTTGCACGATTAAATCCTTATAACTTTATTACTCTTATGTTCGCAGATCTCATATAAAACACAACAAAATCTTTTTTTAAACACGATACATGTATAGAATCCAACCTACGCTTTTTACACGTGTAAACATTTCTTTGTTTACATACGAATGTTACAATGCACTCGGTTCACTCATAGTTAGGCTAGTTACCCCAGACTAGTAAATGACAAATGGAATTCATTATTTAAAAAAGAAATTGCAAATTATTTTGACAGAAATAACTGAAAACTTCAGTTGTGAGATGGATGGAAGCTGGAAAATGAATGTAGAAGGGGGTCAAACAATGCATAGAGGTTAGGAATAACTCAAATAACATGTAAAAAGGGGTGTCAGTGACAAAACTGAGGTCTTAACATCTACTGGTGGGACCAAAATACGCCTACAGTACCAACTTTGACTTACAAGTTGAGTACTGATATAGTGGCCCAACGGCAGGCCCACTATAATCTGTAAAATAAAATAAAATTATATTTTGGTCACCAGTTTGATTTTCCAGCCAAACAAACAATATTTAATAAGGAGATAGAAATTGCTTTGTGGTTTTCGTTTAATTACACTTCAACATTATTTTTTTTCTTACATGATAGTAGTTGTTTCCTTTACATTTTTCGTCTGTGATTACGAAAATTATAACGAAATTTTGTTATCACGTCAGGTTTTCAAGAAATTTGAGGTTCAATTCTTGACCAAATTTTGATATAGATGATAAGTTGAACAAATTATTAAAGCTGCATCTACCCCTAAGCTGAGAGTATCCCAGCAGGAAATGTTTTACCTAATATAGGATAATGTAATTTCTGCTCCTGACATTCAAACCTGTCATAACATATCAATTTTCCTTGTATTATCTGTCATAGAGGGCAACTTGCAGTTATGAATCATTCAGTCTGCCGCAAGCTGCATCATGGTACGGGTCTGTTCATGTGTAGTGAAGTTTGATTTTATAGTTTTTTCCATTTACCTAATCATTTAGATGTGCATATGTTACACAAAATAACGCCTGGAAGGAAAAAAGAATAATTTGAAATGTCGTGTGAATGTGTAAACAATGCTAATAGTTTCTGCTGTGTGCGTTGATTATGTGATTGATACAAGATCACAAAAGAAACATTACTCCCTCAATTAAAAAAGCTTATGAACTCTACTTCTGCAGAATCGGGATCAAGATAAAGTTTGGGCTTCCCATATATGCTGTGTGCGTTGTCCTGTGACCTTCAGGGATTGGTTAAAAGGTACGAGTGCCTCTAAACCATTTGCAATCCCCATGATTTGGAGAGAGCAAAGAGATCACTTCAGAAAATTGTTATTTTTGTTTAACTAAAGTCAGTAGTTTATCCTCAAAAAATAAGAAAAAAATTGAATACCCGAATCTGCTCCGGCAATGCGACCAGTAGTAATACATTGTGAAGCTCTACCAGTTCCTAAGCCCCCTGGATCGTGGAGCTTTGATGATGAACCTGCTGAAAATGAGCATACGGAATTGTCAGAAAAGGATGAATAGTATCGACAAACTTGAGAAAAAGAGCCTCACTTGATAACTCAACTGAACTTAATGATGTTTCGAGATTTGAATTTATCGAAAAATCAAGCAGAACTTTCAGGGTCCAGATTACAAAGATGGAACTTGATTGCAAACGATACTAGCATATCCGTTTTCCGAAAACGCCAAAAAAATATATAAAAATTCTTTTCTATGACTGGTGATCTTTTTGTAATGGCATTGATAGTGTGATGATGGCCCTAGGACACGAGCATAAACCTTTAGAATGGCGACTTTTCATCGATTCGTCAAAACTTAGTTTGAAGGCTGTCCTATTGCATACTGGAAATATCTACCCTTCAGTTCCTATTGGACATGCTGTCCATATGAAAGAGTCGTATGAAAATATGGAATTTCTAGTGAATATAATAAATTATAAAAGATACAACTGGCATATCTGTGGTGATCTCAGTCATTGGGCTGCTTCTTGGTTTACTGCTTGGATATACAAAATATTGCTGTTTTCTTTGTGAATGGGACAGCAGAGCAAAAAATTCTCATTATACTGTTAAGAATTGACCACCTCGTCAATCTTTCTCTCCGGGACAAAAAAATGTTGCGTGCCATAAATTGGTGGATCCTGAAAAAGTCTACTTTCCACCTTTACACATCAGACTAGGATTGATGAAAATTTTTGTTAAGGCAATGGACAGAACAGGAGTTAAATTCCAGTACTCGAAACAAATATTTCATCTGATTAGTGATGCTAAAATAAGAAGGAATTTTCGTTCGTCCACAAATAAATGAGTCAATGAAAGATGGTGCCTTTGATGAAGTCCTGACTGAATCTGAAGAAACAGCTTGAAATGCTTTTAAAGCAGTGACCCAGAATTTCTTAGGCAACAAAAAATCGCCTAACTATGCAGAATTGGTTTATGAACTTCTCCAAACTTACAGATCATTGGGATGTAATACGAGTTTAAAAATTCATTTTTTGCATTCCCACTTCGATTTCTTCCCGCCAAACCTGAGAGATGTCAGCGATGAACATGGAGAACGGTTTCATCAGGACATTTTTGCGATGGAGAAACTATACCAGGGCAAGTGGAGTCCAAACATGCTGGCTGATTACTGCTGGACGCTAATAAGGGAAGCCTCAGATGTCATTTACAAGCTAAAATCAAGAAAAACATTTTAGTAAAAAACCATTTTAATATGTCTTTGTGTATAGATTATTCTATTATATTCGAATAGAAAAAAGTGATTTCCTCAAAATCCTGATGTGATAGCAAAATTTCGTGGTCATTTTCGTAATCAGCGTGCAAAATTCTTTCGGAATCACCATATTTCATTTGAGAAAAAAAGAAAAAGTATAAATTTGTTGAACAGTTATTATAAGAAAAATGAATGAATTATTATATATTAAAAATTTTTTTGAAATTTAAATCCTTGTCATTGTTGTGTCACCAACATTTTCAATACCTACTGTTTTGTTCACTCCAGTTGACTCTTGAAAATTCGGCACTTCAAAATCTGGCATACTCCAAAATCTGGCACATTTTGAAATCACTAATTTTAAAATCGTAACTAAAAATAATAACAAGTCATGCTGCTTCAGAGACTAATAAATCCATTTGTGAGCGGAAATCATTGCATAAACCTAAATTAGATCAACTTGATAGTTTTATATGAGTGGTTTGCTTTAAAAAGGTTACAAGGAGTTACAAGGAAAAGAAGTACCTCAAAAGGCCTTGCGGCCCATACCGAGGAGGTACCAATGGCAACGGGTGCCAGGGAAAATTTTGTCTTTCAACTATGCTAGCAGTAGTAGAAAACTGGATAGAAAAGTATATAAATAGCTCTATATTTACCTTGCTCACAGAGACACCGTGCAAGCGAACTCCTGCAGAGTTTTCTTATGTTTTAATCTTAAACTATCAACGTGTTAAAGTAATTCCCACATATACTAGTCCTAAATCGTTTCAAATCCAACTTCTAACCATTGTTGCGAGTTGGGTTATCATTTGAACTAAACATGCTTCTAAAATCGACATCTTTGAACCCGCGTCACGTAAGCGTCGATTGTAGCCCATATGCCTAACGAAAGGGATTAACTTTGTGGCATTTTTCGCAGTTCCAATCCACCTACCTACTCCCCACCAATACCCAGCGCGCGCACTTCGGCCATTAGCCGGCGGTGAGGTACCTTATCAAAGGCCTTCTAATCAATCGCCCTACTCTTATCATACTCACTCAACATGACGTAGAAAAACTCGAGCATGATGGTGAGACACGACCTATGCCATCTAAACCCATGTTGGAGTCCCAAGTAGCTTGTAAGAATCCAAATGGTCAACAATCCTACTCGCTATTATCCCCTCTAAATATTTACCTACAACTGAAGTTAAATGGTGTTATTTATAGAGGTTCCAAGCCTCTCTTCCCACGCATGAGATAGCAGTAGCGTCCTAATCTGAGGTGGTGTTGCTATTTCTGGGCCCATTCTGTCGACATAGCAACAACAATGTTTTTAGACTAAGTTTAGAATATAATTTTCACATAAATAAAGTTCCTTAATTACGTTTAATTGACAATGATGTTCTATAACCCATTACTGGCCTATTGGCTCTTATAACTACGATCTTTGGATTAATAAAACAGCAAGTTCATGTTCATTTTTTGTTTACCCTGTACGTTGTTATTATTATAAAATGACCTCTCGAAAACACGGCATATTTTAAAATCCGGCAAATCCCAAAGGGTGCCAGATTCTACAGAGTTTACTGTACAGGGTGTACATAAAGTCAGGATCCATTTTTGTGAAATAATTATTTTTTTCTATTTTTCTTTTCAGAAGCCCTCAGAATGAATACAGAAGAGCGTGTGGCAATAGTAATTTGGCGAATCGAGGGAAAGAAATACAATGACATCAGAGAGAAGTTTAGAAGGAGATTTCATAAGCCGGGGCCAATAGACAAGACAATACGAAAATTGGTGAACAAATTTAAACGAACGGGATCTGTAAATGATGAAGCAAGATCAGGACGACCGTGTATGTCAGATCTTACCGTGAATGCAGTACGCGGAATTATCACTGAGGAGCCACGCACGTCCGTTAGTGCTGCACCACACAGACTCGGCCTCCCGACGTCATCTGTGCACAAAATTCTGAAAGTTAATTTGCAGAAGAAAAGCTATCATTTGCAGGTTTTACATGATTTACATGAGGAAGATTTCCCTCGACGAAGTGCTGTGTGTGCTGATCTCGTAGAACAAATCTGGAGTGATAATTTAATGGACAACATTCTCTTTAGTGATGAAGCCACTTTCCATACGTGTGGAAAAGTAATTCGCCATAACCGAATGATTTCGTCCAAAATTTGGAAAGAGACTCACCTAAAGTTAATGTCTGGATGGGTTTAACAAAATCTAAGGTTTATGGTCCTTTTTTCTTTGCTAAAGCTACAGTTACGGGGCTTATTTATCTGGACATGTTGCAGCAATTCCTTGAACCTCAGCTGATTCGGGATAGGATTGTTAGTACCGTCGTCTATCAACATGATGGTGCTCCTTGTCACTATGTCAAAATTGTTCAGGATTATCTAAATGGACGTTTTCCAAATCGCTGGATCGGACGCGGAAGCAACAGACCTTGGCCAGCGAGATCACCAGATTTAACCCCTTTAGATTTCTTTGCATGGGGCTTTATCAAATCGCACGTCTATCAGACGAAGATTACGAGTCTTGAGAACTTACGTACACGTATACGAACTGCTGCAGATAACATAACCCCGCAAATGCTCCAGAATGTGTTTAGAAATGCTGCGGAACGATTTGAGCTGTGCAGGGATACTGATGGGCGTCACGTCGAATCCTACTCTTAATTATTTAATAAATGTTACCACTTTATCATTTTATGATTGAATTCCATGTAATTTCCAAGTGCTTCACAAAAATAATCCTGACTTTATGTACACCCTGTATAATGACGTTGCAATACTCGTATGTATTACTAGCGGAGCGACCCGGCTTTGCCCGAATGGAAGTTGAACGCTCTATATATATATATAGTTTTAACGAAAATATCACGACTTAACTTAATCAATCGTCAAGGGCGTACAGTTGACCTAACCGGGCATTCAATAATTTTACCCTGTGTGTATATATATATATATATATATATATATATGCTGGAGCTTTTATGACGTGTCTATGATGATGTCACTATGTCACTATCTTTCAACTAGGGGGGGGGGGGTTGTTATTTTGAATTTTTTGGAATTCCTAAGTGAGGACCCCCTCAAAATATGGACCATCAATAGTGAAACTCGGGTCAAAAACGATTTTTTATTTTTGACCCCTCTGACCCCCATGTACATACCACCAGAAAGTATACATATGTGTATTATTGTATTTTTCTGCTATATAATCCATATTTATTGCCAGATTTGTTTCGTAATATGTCCTTTATAGGGTTTACGGGGTCGGAGAACACGAATCTGTACTCAGAATTTTGAAAATATAATATGGCGGCCAAAAATCTCCATTTTTCATCAAATTGTAATGGATGACAGCATCCCTAATGTTATGATATACACTAAAGAATACATTAACGCACACATACAATACAGACACGATCACCTTTCATACCACACTGTCCAGTTGTCAGCCTGATTAGCATCAGCACATAAGTGACACCTAGTGGACCAACATCCAAACACCACATCTAATGCTGGTTTCAGGGACCGAAAATATTATTATGCTTCACTGTGCTTTCATTACATTGTTGTATGTGCCTTTATTTATTCCCTAAGACTCCCATTTCATGCCGCAAGGTTTTCCAGTCTGATGCAACTTATTTTTTTTTCTATTTTCAGACTTCACACCTGAGTGAACAACGAGCTACGCTCGGACGCCAAGTACACGCTCGTCCGCCCAGAAGACCTTGGGTTCAACAAACTACATAGAAACTGCTGACTTTTCAAATGGCTTGCTTCCAACGAAAAAGGACATTTTGGAAAACATGTTGTACTTACTTTGACCGGATAGAGCCGGTAAAACTGAGAGGTCAAAGGAAGTTGCAGCCGGAATTCTTGTGGACGTCCTTCAAGAACACTGGATTTTTTGTAATATAAGGGTGTCCCAGGAGGAAATGTCAAGAATGCACCATTTGACTCTTTGGGTATTTCTAAGTAGAAAGTATTATATCGACATGTGCCTGATTCCCAACCGTTACCGAGATACAGGCCTCTACATTTGGGTAACTAAAACATAATAAAAAGCCGATCTTAGATAATATCAACGGTTTCCGGAAAGGTGGATTGGACGTGGAGGACCTGTGGCATGGCCCCCTCGTTCGCCTGACTTATCTCCGCTAGATTTTTTTGTCTGAGGGTTCTTGAAGAGTAACGTTTATCAGCGGGGTAAGCCCGAAACTAGGGAGCAGTTGGTTGCACGTATACAGGATGCGTTCATAAACCTCAGAAATGAACTTCCGCGTTTTCCTTGGCAAGACTCGATGGAACGGAGGCTCACCGCGTGCATTGAAGAAGGAGGGGGTTACTTTGAAACCATTCTGCAATAAGTGCAATAGTGTATTGTATGTTTGGACTTTTTGTAAACCACAAGTGTCATTAAATAGTATCTAAGATCGCCTTTTTATTATGTTTTAATTACCCAAATGTAGAGGCCTGTATCTCGGTAACGGTTGGGAATCAGACCCATATCGATATAATACTTTCTACTTAGAAATACCCAAAGAGTGAAATGGTGCATTCTTGACATTTCCTCCTGGGACACCCTGTATATACAGTGACCACTAAACGCATCAAACTGAAAATTTTGGAACTTCTGAAAGATTCATCAAATTAGTTCAGACCAGAAAAAACTGCCGAAACGACAACTATTATAAAAAAGTCGAAGATTTCAACGAAAAAGCGAAAGAACTTTTTTATATCTTCTGCGCGGACGATGAAGTAAGGAAACGCTTAGAAAATTTTTATGGTGTGAAAATGACTTGAGAAGAATGAGACTTTCTGTAAGACCAAAGACCGATAGAAAAATGTTTTGCAAGAGTTTTGTCGACAGAAAATGGAATAAGACCATGGAACGCAGGAAGAGAGATCTACAGAGTTTGGAGCGAATGAGAGAGGAAGCAGAGAGGGAAAGAGCGAGGAATAAAGAAATGGCTTCATTGAACTATCTGAGGATGATCCGAATCATAGTGATTTCCAAATTAGCACATCAGAATCAGATGAGCCTTCCAAGTCTACGGGTCGGAAGCATCGTAAACTGTCCCCTAGACAAAAAAATTGAAAAGGATGAGTTGCCGCCAAAGTACCAGCACATAAGAGAAAGTGTCAGAAAAGTAAGGCTCGAGGTTTACGAAGCAATGGACCAGCTCAAAAGTTCTCATCACATGTCAGATAGTCAAGCTGCGGGAGCCGTGGTGATTGTTGGCAATAAACTACTTGGTCGGAAATTTAAATTTCATGACGAATTGCCAGACTTAGTAGACCTAGACACTCTACCACAGTCTTGCAATATTTGACAAGCCGGAAAGAGCATTGAAGCTCTAGCATTGCATGAAATTGCGAAAGAGATCATGCAATCAGATCAAAAGTCGGTAGTTACCTATTCTGTTGATGGTTCGAAAAAACAGGGAGCTGGTTCTTTCTCGGTGCAGGGAATGGCGGTAAATGGAAAATACAGACCTCTCCCGACATTTCCGATTGCTACGGAAAGTAGAGAGAACTTGGCGGATTTGAAAGTTGCCATGTTGAACATACTGGAAGCAGCGAGCGGAGTTAGTTCGAAGGAACTGTTTGAAAAGATAGACTTTGTGATCACTGATCAGATATGCCATAATCTCTCTGTCGAACAAATGGTGGCCGAGAAGCTAGAATCAGAACATGCCCCGGATCATTTGTTTTGCAATGTCCACCCAACTCTCATGTTCAATCGAGTGATCACTAAACAATGGACCAAAATAGAAAATGCTATTGGGCGAGATAAAATATATTCCAGCTTTCTCGTCAATGCCACAATTTCATCCTCGAGTGTGACCGAACAAGCGCTGGACTGTATAACCAGATTGCTAAATCATGACTTTGACCACAAACCGTGGAACAAAGCCAACGATTTCGACGCTCATATCGCGCCGAAGCGAAACAAATCTGTCAGTCTAAAAGATAAACGTTTCAATAGATTGACGTTGACATGTGCCATAACCTTATATCACATTGACGATGTGGGAACATTTCTCGGAAAATTTGAGCATGTGACGAACCAATTAGCCTGCATCGTACGATGCTTCCTGGATCTGGACTTCTTGAGAGTTGTGTACACGGCTGGAGCTCTCATTGAACTTCATTTAGTGGAGCCGTTCCTTTCACTGACGATATCGACCAGTACAAATTATTCAAAGCTAATTCCAGCATTCCAACAGTTATACCAGGACCTTTTTTCTACTGATCTGGCTAAACTGTTAGAAGTGGATACGCCGGCATTTGAGTTTGCGTCTGTTGAAAGATTCCCACAAACACAATATGACGTCATAGGGCGGGTCGTACTCAGGTGACAACATGAATCTGAAGGAAATCCTACCATCAGGGGTGTCTAAATTATGTGTTTTTACATGGGGAATTCAAATATGAGCTTCTTTTTTGGATAGGATAACTCTAACCTACATCATTTTGTATTTATAAATTGCCAATTTTACCCTTTTGAACCCCTTTATAATATATTAAAAGATATAAGGTAAATCATTTATATTGACAAGGCCAAATCAACTTTACATATATTTATTAATAGGTGAACTGCATGTATATCACTGGATATAATTACAAAGATCATTCTCCTGACATCTTGAACTTTGCCAGGTTGCACAAATCCTGCTTTGACTCAGACTTGGACATCAGCTTCCTGCTGGTCTCCTGAGCCCTGATCCCTCCATCCCTCTTTTCCTGTGAGAAGTACTTAGCAGAAGCCTCAGTCACCATTTTAACAACCCTCTCAATGCTTTGTGTGTGGCAAGGCCAGTTGCGCACCTCCATGGGGGTGTTGATGAAGTTTTTCACCTCTGAGGTGCTTAGAGAGCAGGTGAGAGGTGGCTCTGACACACCTTCTGACCAGCTGATCAAGTCACCGATGCTGGAAGCATCACAATTGATGTCAGGTGTCCTTCTGCTCCTAACAGAGGAGTCCCCCAGCTGAGTGTCCGGGTCCCCCTCTCCCCTGATGGCCAGGATTCTCTCCACCCCTTCAATCCTCTCCTTCTGATCCTCAGAGCAGAGTAGTGTTTGGAGGATGACTTCACTGTGGGCATACCAAGCAGATCTTCTCACAGTTGGCATCACAATATCCAGCACCTCCTTTCTCTGGGACTTGAGGCAGTCCAGCTGAAAGAGGATGTGCCTAGGCCCTTCGATCCAGGAGTGCTTGACCTTCACGTTGAACCAACATGGGTAATACACACCAACCAGACCAGCTTTCTCCCCAGGTGCAGCTCCAGCTTCCGCATTACTCCTGCTTTCACACCAGTGTTGACATTTGTTGAGTCTCCTCCAATGGCCAACAAGGTCTTATCATAACCCCTCTCTTTCAGCCAGGCAAACAGGACCTTAGCAATCTTCTCCGCATGTGACTCCTCTTTAGTTGCTTTCTCTGGGGTAAAGTGGAACAGATAGTAGCTGCCAGGCTCACTAACAACACTATAGTGTTCTTCCTTGATCTTTGCGGGAAAAGATTGGTCACTGCCCTCAGCTTCCATCATCACATTGGTCAGGTCAGTCCGCCCATCAAAGAGGGTGCAAGAGATCTCCCCCTCCTCCCTGCACTTCTTCTCGAACTGTTCCCCCAGCTCTCTCATCAACTTCTCCTGTGCTCTCTTGACCTTGCTCTTATCAATCACTTTACTTGTATTGTCTTCTGTGATGATTCCTGCGTCAATCAGAGCTGCTGTTGCTATCGCTGCAGTTGGCCTCAGCCCTATGCCATACCTTACACTAGCAAGGGCAATGTTTTGAATCTCATCATAGTTTTTCTGTACCTTTGCCGAAGCTGCTGGCTCAGGGTCAGTTTGAGGGAAGAGCTCAACTTCAGGAACAAACTCATCTTCATCACCACTTCTCTCCAATTCCAGATCCTCATCACCATCTGCCAAAAATCTCTTAACATCCTTCCTGGCTGCCTTCTCTGCTACTGCAGCACTTTCCTCCTTGCTCCTTCTCCTTTTCTCTGCCTTCCTTTCCATCCACTGCCTTTTCAATGTCCTCACCTGTCTCTTGTGCTCTGGTAGATCAGGACCCCCTATTTGGTGGGGTCCCTTACTTCCAACCTTCTCTTTCTGTCCCTTGATGTAGGCAAGATCTTTCACAGGAATCTTTTTCTCTCTGCTGCAGGAACAGTTAATGTGGGCTTGGATAACATAGCCCTCACAGCCTCCCCCCTCACAACTGGTAATCTGACACTTGCAAGTCAAAATATCAAAGAACTTGTCTAACTTGACAATGAACCTCTCTTTGGCATCAAGTTTGCCCTTCCCAAGAGAAAACTTCACTGCCTGATTCCAGACCTCCTTGAGCTTGGACATGATGGTCACTTTTTCATTGATAACAGGTGGCTTGAAAAGAGCATTAGCTTTGCTCCACTGACAAATCAGACCAGGGTAGATGTCACTCACCAGCTTGTCCACTGGGTAGTTCCTCCTGTCATCTTCACTTTGCTTCCTCAAGTAGATGCCATACCTCAGGATATCCCTCACAGTTGGCAGTTCAGACACCAACAGCTCCCGGCCAGTGCCAACAAGATTACTCAGATGAGAACTTGATTTCGTCCTTGTTCTGACTTGAGCCATTTTCTTAATGAGTTCACACTGAAATAAAAACAATAATACAACAGTTAAGTATTCACTACAGACAGGTATTAACTCTTTTCAGCGCAAAATTCTTGGTTAAAAAAAGAGCTGAAATGGGCAAGAACAAATTTATCTGCAAATGCTAAACACATTATGCTTTTTTGGTTTCAAAATGTTATAAAATGCTAATTTATCTGTTGTCTGTAATGCAAATAATTTGTTCATGTACTCTAAAAAAACTAAAGAAACACATCCTAAAAATATTCTTTAGAACATTGAAATAGGCCTCATACTGCTCAGTTGTACTAAAAATGAACCACCTAATTTTAGCTCAAATCAAAGTTGTTAATTAAATTTTGCTCAATGTATCACTATAATATGCGTAGAAATAGCTTTTTCTAAAATATAACAGAATAATACTCACATGTGAACAGTAACAAAAAAATATCAGTAGATAATCACTAAATCTATCCCCTCACTGCAAGCCGAGGTGGTAAAATAGCTTCATAAATCATGAGTCACTTCAAATATTTCACAAAACGTTTTAGAATGTTCTGAAACGTTACATTCTATCCTCTGAGAAAGGTGGCTCAGAAAATGGCCTTATGCGCGCCAGAAAACCGTCAAAATATTTCATATACCAAACTGTATGATAATTACAATTAAGTGGAATGGCACACCTTTTTATTTGAGTATTTAAATATTATTATTATTATATGAATTACATTATATGTGTTTATATGAATTAGTTAGAACAATGCTCTATGAGAGATAACGTGAGCAGCCATGATAGAAAACGTGAGAAGACATATTCTGGGGTAACTACAATAGTAAAATAATCAACAATTTAATAATAATCAACTGCAAAATGATGTAGATTAGGGTTATCAGAATTAAATATTTTCTTCAGAATTGTGTTCTATACACCAAAATATGTCATTTGAACACCCCTCTCCATTGATTAAAAAAAAAATGCATAGTATGACCCGCCCTAATTTATGACGATGATATTTGCAATGCTATCAAAGCTACAGCTCTCCAAATTAGTACTGAAGTCACAAAGGTTTTGGGTATGATATTGCCAAAGCTTGCTGAAGGATTTCAGAAACAAAAGGAAGATATCTTTGGATTCGGAGAATTTAACGAATCAGCGGAACATGCTCTCTCAAAAATGGACTGTGAAAAACTGGACAAGGCGCCAATTGACAACTTGGACTCTGAGTGCAGTGTAGGGTTCATCAACTATGAACTCGGCAGAAGAGGCGCCAAGCAACTCGCGTGCGCGTCGGCAGCGCAGGTCAAAGCTAAATCTCTTGCGTTGATTAAAAAACAACCAACAGGGTCTTTCAAAGACTATAGGAAAATTGGAACTGCAAAAATTCTGGAAATAATGAGAGAGTGGAGCGTACGACAAGAACAATTACAGAAGCAAGGATTACAGACTAAAGAGATTGCGAATGTCGCTGTAGACCGCAGGAGAAATAGAGACCTGGAAGAATTAAAAAGATTATGAGCTCCATTCACGGCTAGTGAGCAAGTGGATAATTATCTCGAAGAATCAAATGTGGACGATTCACAGAAGCTGAACCGTCTTTATCTCGAAGTCAGATATGCACGAGATACCGCTCTTTCTGTGTCAAAGACTAGTGATATATTTCGTCTAATGAAGGACTACAGAAAATTACCCCTCTCAACGTATGCCACTAATTTGAAGATTTATCTCAGCAATGTCAGCTGTAAAGCTCAGGTCACAATCAGTGAGTTTAACCATGTAGTAGACACATTACTGAAATGAACAATATGCGTGTATGGTAATATACTATGATCTTTATACAAATATAGAATGTGTGAAAATCATCTCGAAATCGGTCTTTGTGCACTTAGCACTCTCCTTATTGTCCTTGGTGGTCTCAGATGGGTTGAAAGTTCATGATTTAATTGTATTAGTTCTCACAAATACCTTGTCAACTGCATAATTCTGTTCAGTGTTGTCGCAAACCCCCAATTAAATATAGTATGATGAATGTTTGTAATATTTCCATCCACATTTCACTTTCAAATGCCCAAAAATTTGTGATTTTGACCGCCACCTTGGATTTCCGCCATAATGATTTTTCAAAGTTCCATTACGAATGCGTATTCGTGTTCTGCGACCCTGAAACCCCTATAAAGGACATATCACAAAGCACATCTGGCAAAAAATATCGATTATATAGCAGAAAAACAGAAAATACACATATGTATGCCTTCAGGGGGGTGTATAGGGGGGTAAGAGGTTTCGGAAAAAAAATTTAAATATAAAATCGTGCTTAGAAATGGTGTCTCCAAATTTTACGCTTGTCCCGAGCAAAATTTAGGATTAACAACCCCCACCTATTTCAACCAATCCGGAATACAGAAGCCTCTAGCGGCCTCAGATGACCTCGAAGGCCGACGCCACGTAGCCTATGTTCTTCCCCGGCCTCAGTTACCTCTATCCCCAAAGTCTCAACCAAATCTGGCCAGTGGTTTGGCCATGGCCATAACCTTTCCTGCAGAGGGAGCCATTTTGAACTTTTTCTTGCGTGGGGTGTCTGCGTGATGCCACGCCATGGATTGGCGTTTTGTTTCAGGTTCAAAGTGGTCATCCCCTTCTGTCTCGTATCGAACCAACGACTCTGAAGCAACTTTTGAGTATCCCAGTTGCTGAATTATCATATTCACACTTCCTTCACTAATTCCTAGCTCGTGATAGCTCCTTGTATGTGACGCGCCGATTTGATCGAATGATGCTGTTAGCACGTTGCACAGTGTGAGATGTGACAGCCGATGCCGGGCGACCGCTGCGTGGATCATCATCGATGCTGGCTCTCCTTCTCTCCAATGATCTCGCACGTTTAGACCAGCGTCCAACTGTGCTTCGATCAACAACAGCATCTCCGTAAACGTTTTGTAGACGTTTGTGAATATTTCCAACTGTTTCCTTCTCTGCGGTTAAGAACTTGATAACAGCTCTGTTTACGACGCACATCACTGTCAAACGCCATTTTCGAAACTGCGTTAACCATCGGTTTTATACAAGGGCGTTTAAAAGCGGTTTTATACAAGGAGGGGAGGTTCAAACTGGAAAAATCCGGTTATGTGAAGCGCAGAAAGTTCAAACTTACTGCCCAAAAGACATTTCAGCCCCATGGCCTATTATTTAGCTAAGAAAAAAGGGTGGGGCAAAATATATTGAGTGCGACTAGTATAATATCAGATAAGAGATAAGATATCTGTAACTTTGGCTAAAATTATCAATCAAAGTATTTCTAAAAGAATATGCCCATCAATGCTAAAAACTGGTTGTATAACACCCCTTTTCAAAGGGGGTGATCCTACACTAGCAACAAATTACAGGCCTGTGTTCATTATCTGTATTCAGCATAGTTTTCGAAAATATTGTAAAAAGTAGAATGAAGCGATATTTAGACTCCTACAATTTTTTATCTCCAAATCAATATGGCTTCCATAATAATAAAACAACGGAAATGGCTATTTTAAATCTTATGGAAAATGCAAATATAGCTAAAGAGAACAAAGAAATAATGATATCAATATTTATGGATTTGAGTAAGGCGTTTGATGTATAATTGACATAATATTCTACTTAATAAATTATATTGTTACGGCTTTCGAGGAGCAACCAGTGACTGGTTTAAAAGTTATTTGTCCAATAGATATCATTTTGTATCAGTAAATAAGGTTTGCTCAACTAAAGCGCTTGTCAAACATGGTGTGCCACAGGGCTCAGTTCTGGGTCCACTGTTATTTTTATTATATATAAATGACCTTCCACGTTCATCTGATATACTGAACTTCATAATGTTTGCAGATGATACAATTGTGTCTTTGTCTTGCAAAGATGTTAATTCAGCTAAAAATATATTAATTCAGAATTCACCAGTGTAATGAAATGGTTGACCACCAATAAACTCTTCCTAAATACCAGTAAAACAAATTTCATGATTTCTACTAATAAAAGAAATGTATATCTTTATGAACTTAATGTTAATGAAATCGCTATAAAGGAGTGTACTGAAACAAAATTTCGTGGTGTAATGCTAGATAAGAAATTGGAATGGAGTGATCATGTAAATTATATCGCGAAAAAGATTTCAAGGAGCGTTGCTATAATGTTTAAACTTAGAAATATAGTCCCTAAACAGGTTTTATTGACCCTTTATCATACTCTTGTTCTTTCTTATATAACGTACTGCACCCTTGTTTAGTTGTTTGGGGAAACTCCGCTAACAATGCATTAAATGGTATCTTTGTCATCCAAAAAAGAGTAATAAGGTTATTATCTGATGCTGATTTCCTTGATCATTCTAGTGCATTATTTAAAGAGCTAAACCTACTAAAGCTCAACGATGTAATCAAACTGGCACATTTTATTTTTATTTACAAGTGTAGGAACAAAATCATTAATTTACAATGGGCAAATAGATATTTTGTAACTCATCAAGAAATCCACTCGTATCAGACCGGAAATAGATCAAACCTTGTTATACTGTACCTCAATTTAGATTGTCTTCATCTCAAAAACTACCCATTTTCATTGGATTGAAACTATGGAATGACTTAAATGCCGATATAAAAAATATTGTGAATGTAAATTTGTTTAAAACCAAGTTGAAATCCCAATTAATAATGGTATACTAACAAAAATCTAGGATTAATATCCATTACTATTGTTTATTAATCTCTCGTGTGTAATCTAGTATTAAAAACACATTTCTTGGGATTGTTCCGTTCTTATCTCTCATGTATAATATTGGTTTCTTTGTATGGTATTGGTATAATGCCTTCAATGGTGACCTTGTATTTGTCATATCAGTAGTGATAATTTAAGATTAATTCATACTTTAACTATTAATAATACTTATTTACTTATTTATTTATTATTAACTAGTACAGTTCCCGTCACTTCGCTGACGGTTAGACAGGCTAAACTACAAAAAAAGAACCCAGCCGTGAAAATTTTGAGCTTCACATTGTGTCAACATTTCTGAATATGGTATCTCCCAAAACCTCCTCACCCCCATTCAACTTGGGGGCTAACCCCCTCCCCCATTACCCCCACCCCTCCCCATTACCACACCAACCCCCGATTACCCCCACCCCCACCCTTCCCCCCACCCACACCCTTCCTCCAACCCCCACCCTTCCCCCGTTGCTTAACTACAGAAAAGAACACAGTCATGAAAATCTTGAGCTTCACATTGCCGCCCGTAATACAATTTCTGAATTTTTTTTACAATTTCTGAATTTTTTTTCACAATTTTTTCTAACAATTTCTGAAAGTGTGACGGACGGACAGACAGACGGACAGCTCTCTTATTATAATATATAGACTAGTACAGTTCCCGTCGCTTCGCCGACGCGTCGGCGAAACAAATGGGTTAAAAAACGGCCAAAATTATTTTTTTCAATTGTACTTAGTTTTATGTAGTTGAAATGTTTAATTATGATTTATTTTAATAAAAAATTATGTTTAGTACCTTTTGTATATATGTAATGGTGACATATTGAGTGATTTTTCTATAAATAATAATAATATTCCAAATCAATAGGTTATGACCTACTGTAGTTTCTTAAGTTTCTCAAATTACTAAAAATATACTAAACAAATAATTGTTAATTAGGCCTATGTTTTGCAGATTTTGTCAAATGACATACTAAAATAAGTATGGTTTCATTTTAATCACTATACACATCTATTGTTTAAAACATTATTTGATAACCTGCCACTATATCAGAAGGGGTAAATAAAAAACATCGTAATACCTCTTAAAGTTTATGAAATTAATTCCCCCAAAATAAGTGTGACAACTGATATGAAAAAAAGTGTAAATAGTGTAAACAAAATTACAAAAACTTCATATTTAGAACATATCTTCCTCATCAGAACTAATATTTAAATTCTCTAATATTTCACTCTCTTTTAAAAGTGAACGTGCCTCTTCTGACATCTCTCAATTTGGGGTTTCTATTCTTTTTTCGAACTGTACTAATGACTGGATCGCTTGATACTAAAAGATAATGAATTTGATCTTGCATAGTATTCAGTCGAGATGTTTTTCTGGAATGATGGAGACGAACATTTCTTATTACTTTATGTAGACATTCTTGGCATTCTTCTGAATAAGAACCAATTGGATATAGATGATTTTTCATCACCAAACCTCCATGTAGAAGTACTTTGTGTACTGAAGCAGGAATTTTATACCATGGATATAAATTTACAATAGTCGTAGCAACTTTTCGACAATAACATGTTCTAACAAAACATGTTCTAACACGCAAAGTCGCAAATAGTCGCAAAAAAGTTTTGTTTCTTTGATTTACTTAAAGGTTGCATTAATGTTTAACACAAAAATTACATTCCCCAAAATCCCCCCTTTTTTGTTTTGCTAATTTTACACATTTTCTAGATAACAATTTAATCTGTAATCTATGATATTGCCATAGTTTTCTTAATTAATGCTATCTTTTTAGTTTTCAATAAAAAAATATGCATGAAAATGTTCTAAACTGTTTATTCTTTCAATAGAACTAAGCAGAACATGAAACTACAGACAATTTTTTGTGATATAGTAACTTCAAGTAAGTTGTTAGAACAAACATATTTTGTCCCCTCCAAGATATTTTAAGACAATGTTATTTCGTAGATTTTTCTTGCCTTAATGTAAGAGAATAAAATTTCAAATACTTAAATCAGTAAGTAGAAGTGTTTTATTTTGACGTGGAAATGGTTTTAATAGAATTTACTTAAATTTGTTATTTTTGGTTTTTGACCGTTTTTTAACCCATTTGTGGCACTGTGCGACACATTTCTGAATCTGGTATCTCCCAAAACCTCCTCACCCCCATTCATACAACTTGGGGGCTAACCCCCTCCCCCATTACCCCCACCCCTTCCCATTACCCCACCCATCCCCCATTACCCCCACCCCCACCCTTCCCCCATTGCTAAACTACAGAAAAGAACACAGTCATGAAAATCTTGAGTTTCACATTGCCGCCCGTAATACAATTTCTGAATTTTTTTTTTACAATTTCTGAATTTTTTTTCTCACAATTTTTTCTAACAATTTCTAAAAGTGTGACGGACGGACAGACAGACGGACAGCTCTCTTATTATAATATATAGACTAGTACAGTTCCCGTCGCTTCGCCGACGGTTAGACAGGCTAAACTACAAAAAAAGAACCCAGCCGTGAAAATTTTGAGCTTCACATTGTGTCAACATTTCTGAATCTGGTATCTCCCAAAACCTCCTCACCCCCATTCATGCAACTTGGGGGCTAACCCCCTCCCCCATTACCCCCACCCCTCCCCATTACCTCACCCATCCCCCATTACCCCCACCCCCACCCTTCCCTCCTTCCCCCCACCCCAACCCTTCCCCCCACCCTCACCCTTCCCCCATTGCTAAACTACAGAAAAGAACACAGTCATGAAAATCTTGAGCTTCACATTGCCGCCCGTAATACAATTTCTGATTTTTTTTTTACAATTTCTGAATTTTTTTCTCACAATTTCTGAAAGTGTGACGGACGGACAGACAGACGGACAGACGGACAGCTCTCTTATTATATTATAATAGATTAATAACAACTAGCTGTTTATTTTTAATAAGAGCCCAGTAAAGCCTAAAGCTTAAGGGCCAAATAAAATAAAATAAATAGTCCAGCTTCACAATTATTCATGTCATTGTAAATTGTAAAACGAATGTATTTATTTTATTATTAATAAAGGTTAATTAATAAAAAAAAATAATAAAATCACATAAGTTATAACCATGGTTACAAAAGTGGACTTTTCCTGTCAAGGGGGAGGTCGTTCTACCCCCCGATCCCCCCTCCTGATTACCGGCCTGCTGCTGGGTTGACTCACCATCACACTAGTCCTGGTTGGATCGTGTAGATTGTAGAAATATGTTCCAACGTGAAAATACATAGGCAGAAAAATATACAGTAAATTTATTAACAAGAGACACTTCCTTTGTATTTTCCTCGGAAAATACGTGTGGTCATAAATATTTTCGAGCTGCTGATAACAGTACACCTTCTATTAGTTTTGCGATTTTCACGTTTTGTTTTGAAATTAAAATACTTTTTTCTTTCAGGTTTGAATCAAAAGGTTATGTCTTATACAAAATTGCATCGTACTTCACAGATTACATTTTTATCAAGAGAAACTCATCCTACTTCGAAAATAATCATGAACGATTGTTCGGAAGTTAAATGAACTTATTTCATGAACATAACTATCCAATATTCTGTATTCATGTTACAAGTTATTAGAAACAAAGTTGGATCAATTGTACACAATTTATATCGAGATTGTTTATTTTCATTTGTAGAGTTTTTCAGTGAAAATCTGTTAAGTGAAAATTTGAAATAACTTTAAAGATAACATCTTTATCTAATTTGTATCCTCGTGGCCTTTAAAGGTTAAAAATCATAGTGAACTATTAAAAAATAACACGGAACTTCAAAATACTATTTATAAAATTAATTGTAAAATTTGCATATTTTTTATAATTTCATAACTGCACTATTTTTTTTTACTTCTATAATCAGTTTCTCGAGGGTACCTCAAGTGAATGTTTAGAATTTTTGAAATACATGAAGTTATGCAAAATACAAATGGAAGATTGAAATTATTGCACGATGATTTTTATATCAAAACAGGTTCTATGAAATACAGCAAATGTATTGTATATACAGTATGTTTGACTTCACCTAAAACTGAACTTTTATTTACTGAATACTATATTTGCTTTTATTTTTAGCATCGTATATTTATGTTCTTTTAATCTAACCTTCATGTCCGTGTACTGTAGCTCCCCCATCATCCCCAAAATTAAAAAATATAACAAAGCTGAAAATCTCATTATTAGAAGAGTTCTTCACTGCGTATAACATGAAAAGTCCTGCACTACCTGATTTTCTGTAACTTGTGATCTGTTGCTTGAAGCGAAATGCGGTTTTTACAGAAATGTTCAGAAATATAGTGAGAGTGCAGATGTAGCTCCCCGAACGCAACCTTCTCGAAGTAGTGCGGAACTCGCGGGTTAGCGTTGCAAGAATAAGCAATTGAGGACCGCTAAGAAACATGAACACTGTTCAACAGTCGTAAATATTTATTCACATGTACTTTTATTTAAAATTAATATACAGTCAGCTTATTCTCTCTATAGTGCAAGTAAATGACAAGAACGGGAATAAAATATAACAATGTATCCTTTTTATATACTTAGTATTTTTATCAATCGCAAAAAAAACAACTAAAAGGAACAGATAGCAGGCAGTAGTGTACAATAATGAATAGCATTTCATACAGAGGCAAAAATGAAACTTCTGACAACACAATATAAAACGTCTGACAATATTTCATTATTTCAACTGTAGTACTATAATTGTTAAATTATAGTACTACAGTTGAAATAATGAAATATTACATTAACTGTACATAATAGTTTTAAAACTGAAAAATATGTGAATTTCGCATGGAGCCTACGTAGTTGTGGCAGGCGTTTTCTCTACATCTTCCACACATGGCCGAACACAGAAGCCCTGCAAGTCTGCATTCACATCCCACCCAGTAGTCACCCTTGCAGTTGCAGGATATTCGATGCAGGAGTTCGTCAGGAGCCGGGCGCAACTTTGTAGAGATTGGGATGAGGCTTCCTTTGTTGAACTGCCATCCCAGTCAGTCGACGACAAGTCCTTGCCCAACCATTCCTGTACTTGTAAATACGATCTAAAAGAGCGTTAATGGGCGGCAGCATTCGTGGACGGCAGAGTAGCCAAATCGAAGGACGCTGTGAGCAGTTGCTTCGCGATTGTGTGGTCACAGATGAAGAAGCGAAGTTCGTCTAGAGTTCCGAATTCTCGTCCACCATATAGACTACAAACGAAAAGTTCTCCACCCAAGGTCACTTCCTTTGGATCTGCCGACGGCGTATTGAAAACCTACGCATCCTCTCGTAAATGTACACTCGTACAGTCTTCTCAATGAAATTTTCACACATATTTCTTCCCTTTGTTGAACATAGCAGACGTCGTGTTTTAGCCTGTCATCAGATGGACGAAGAGGGCACACCTCTTCATTTTCCCTATTACTTGCTGTGATACAAAACAGCTTTCCTGGTTTGTTGCTTGAGGCAGGAACTGAAGAGGTCGATTCGGGCATCCGGTATCATGCAAACCACCAGCATTTTTTTATTTGGAAAATACGAGGAAACATTTCTGAACATTTCTGTAAAAACCGCCTGTCGTTTCGAGCAACAGATCACAAGTTGAAGCTGATAGTGCAAAAATTTCTGTTCAAAATCCCTGGGCAAGTAGGTTTCAACTATACTATACTTTATTTGTCTGTATTCACAACTTTATATAGGCCCAGTTTCGCTGCGCTCCAGGCATGGTGATAAACCATTGAACGTAATTAAGGCTAAGTAACCTACCTTCGATGAATTTTGTCACATTTTTCGAATAATTTGTTAAAAAATGTCCCCTTTTTCCTCGCACACAACAACGCAGGCGACGAAGAAACTGATTAACTGCTTTGTCAACTTGTTCTTGTGAAATATCATTCCAGGCTATGGTCAGTGATTGTTTTAATTTTCCCACCGTCTGAAAAGATCTTTGCTTGTTACCATACCATACACGCGCCGCTGCAAAATTCCCCATATAGAATAGTCCATTGGGTTGCAGTCCAGACTATTGGGTGGCCATTCATTTTTACCAATGAATTAGTGCACATTATCATGCAAAAATCTTAAGGTACTTTCAGACGTATGGCATCGTACTCCGTCTTGTTGAAAAATGTACCAGGAATTTTTACTTTTGGCTTCCATATCGGGAATTAATCCATTTTTCAACATATCATTTTGATATACTTCACTATTAAGTCGAATGTCCTGTTCAATAAAAACGAGACTCGTTTTGCCAAATTTTGAAATAGCGCCTGAAACCATTACCGATTTGGAGAATTTGGTCTTTCCGTGCAGTAGCCTATTTGCAGGAATTTGCCGCTTTCAGGGAACACTTGAAGGGTTTATTGTTTTGTGAATTACAAGGTGATTTGATATAAAACACCTCATCAGAAAACCACATTCGATTGATGTCTGCTACACGATATTGTACTAACAATCTCCTGCAACATTTGTTGCGCTTTTTCTTGCAGGCATCAGTGAGTTCTTGTGCAGACACTTGCTTGTAGCACTTACGATGCAAGTCATCCTTTATCATTTTATGTAATGAACTCTTTGAAACTTGAATAGATCGTGAAATTTTTTTGACACTTAAGCAAGGGCCTGGGCCTGGTTGCTGTTCTTGGCTACAGCTTAGGTCAGCAACATGGTCAATATTGTCTTCAGTTCGAGCAAGTCTTGGTCTACCGCTGCAACGGAACGTGTTTTCAATTCTTTTAATTAGCTATGCGCTGCATTTAGCCTCCAATGAAGATACACCTCAAAACGCTCCTTTGTCATTTTTTTCGCACCATAGTTTTTATGCAAATAATAATGTTTTATTACGGCTTTTTCTTCACTTGAAAACACCATTTTAACAATCGATTACTGAGGTAACAGAAGGCGATAAAACAAACTACAGTAATTCACACACGTCGCCAGCGTATTCATATTTTTGTATGCAGGAAGGAGGGGTCAAGGGCGAATGCCCGCAAAAGCGTCCCCCCCCCATAGAAGAAGAAGCGAGCCAAAATCAAGGTCCAGGGTTTTCGAGATGCCTCGCCACTGCGTTTGAGAGATTGGAAGTCATAGACAGGGGGAAAGATGGATTGAGGACGATTGTTCCAGAGTTCACCGGTTGAGTAGATGAAAGATTGAAAATACCGATTAACCCTTGCATTAGAGAGTTGAACAGAAAAGGAATGAGAATGTGTAGAAAGTCTGGTACTGCGTGCTCTCCTCAAAGGAAGAGGCATGCAGTTAGAGAGTTCAGAAGAGCAATGTCTGTTATAATAGCGATAGTAGAGAGAGAGTGAGGCAACATTCCGGCGAAGAGAGAGGGATTGAAGACAGTGAGTAAGAAGCGGGGAATTGATGAGACGAAAAGCCTTTGATTCCACTCGGTCAAGTACGGCTGTGTGGGTTGAGCCACCCAACACATGAGAAGCGTACTCCAGACAGGGACGGGCAAGACTCTCATACAGAGACAGCAACTGAGTCGGGGTGAAGAAACCGCGGAGGCGGTATAGCACACCTAACCTCTGAGAAGCTGTTTCGGAAAGAGAGTATGTGTGATCTTTCCAAGAAGGATCACGAGAAAAGGAAATACCAAGAATGTTAAAATAAGAGGAAGGATTGAATTGTGTATTGTTGAAGGTAAGGGGATAGTCGTGTTTCTTCTGTCTTTCTCTTATCACCTTAATGAGTCTTCTTTCCTCCCTCACCTGTTGCAGTACTTCCTCATTACTTTGGTGTTCCCTCCAACTTATCTTCAGCATTCTTCTCCAAATCCACATTTCAAAACTTTCCAGGAGTTTCTTTTCAGTTGTTTTCGGTGTCCATGTTTCTGCTCCATTCAGTACCAAACTCCATACCAAGCTTTTTACTAACCTTTTCTTCAGCTTCAAGTTGAGTTTACCTGTAAGTAGTCTTTCCTGTCTCTCAAAAGCTACGTTACCCATACCAATTCTAGATCTTACTTCCTTATTGCAATCTCCATTGTTGGTTAATAAACTTCCCACATATTTAAACTGCTCAGCTTCTAACTTCAATCTAAGGTCCGATTTCCTATCGTTAGGTTCATTTGTGCTCCTTTCCTTCTTGCAATTTTCATTACCTTTGTCTTGGTCTCATTAATTCTCATTCCGAATTCTTCGGCCGTTGTTGTCAAGCTATTGACCATTCTTCGCAGTCCTTCCTCAGTACTACAAACAAATGCCTTGTCATCTGCAAACCTTACAGATTTGATCAATTTACCTCCCACCCTGATTCCCTCTTCCAGATCTGAGAGTGCTTCTATTATCATTGCTTCCGCATAGATGTTAAGTAACACGGGGGACAGGGAACATCCTTGCCTGACCCGTCTCCCAACCAATCCAGGCTCCGATTCTCCCCCTGCAACTCTAACATTCACAGCCTGGCCAAGATATAGATTTTTTATCAGCCTACGGTCCCTCCAGTCAACATTAATGTTCTTCAATATTTCCATTAGTTTCCTCCAGTGGACCCTGTCAAAAGCTTTTTCAAAGTCAATAAAACAAACAAACATTTCCTGATCATGTTCCAGCACTCTATCCCCATCATTCTCATAATACCAATAGCTTCTCTTGTTCCGCATTTTGACCTAAATCCAAACTGATCCTCTCCAATGTACTGCTCAGCTCTGTTCGTTAGTCTTATGTTTATTATCCTTAGCATTATTTTTGATGCATGGCTGACCAAGCTTATGGTTCGAAATTCTGAACACTTGATGGCTCTCGGTTTCTTGGGGATAATCAAAGAGACTCTCATAAAGTCAGCAGGCCAGTCTCCACTTTCATACATGTTTCTGCACAATCTGCACCTCCTCTCTAGCATCACCTACAAGACTCTTCAGAAGTTCTGCTAGTACATCATCTGGTCCTGGGTCCTTGCCATTTCTTTGGTCTTTTACAGCCATCTCTATTTCTCTTTCCAATATGTCCGGTCCCATACAATCTACTTCCACATCATCTGCTTCCTATATATATATATATATATATAGTGTCCTACTTCTAGATTAAACACTGCCTTGTATTGTCAGAAACACATTTAAAAACGTAGAAGATTGGGGCCTCCTATCCAGCAATTTTGCATCACAGACGTTGCTGAGCACATCAAATCTATTTGTGAAAATCCGATGAGCCATTGTGCTTTGATTTTACACGCGAAAAGTGACTACACCGGCCATGCGTCCATTTAAACATTAACCTCTTGGGGGGGGGGGTCTTATTCAACAGCCTACAAGGCCTGTTATAACATTATTATTATTATTATTATTATTATACATTTAAATTAAACATCTGATTCTCGCAATAAAATTAGATGACAACTCAGCCTACATTTTGACACATAACTGTCTCATCTACAGTTATTCACCAACAGATTTTTCCATTTTCATATAAAACTGATTCTTACGTGTATATATATATATATATATATATTAGTGATGTAGGTCACATCCGCATCCGCATCCGCGGAACATCCGCACATTTTCTCGCATCCGCATCCGCGTCCGCATCCGCACTTTGGACTGCGGATGTCGTGCGGATGTGGACCGTTGAGATAAAACGTCATTAATAAGCGGAAATTATCAAATTCTACTATATTAATAGAACTAGTTCATTGTGCGCAAAAGTGATGCAAGCGACAAGACGAGAGGCTGTTCTTGTATGAAGTTACTCTCTTGCAACCTACTTAGATCCACATTACAAAGCTAAGTTTTTTTCACCTAGTACATTAGAACGAGTTAAATCATCACTTGGCAAAGCAGTTGAAGAGCTTCAATCTCTTGAATCTGTCGCTGCGCCACCCACCAAAAGAACAAAAGTTTCAGTGACAGAACCAACACCTTCAACAAGCAAATCTATCACAGAATCTGTCTCTCAGTTTCTTGAGTCAAGCAGCAATGACGAGACCTACGCGATGTCAAAAGATGTAGTAAAAATGATCGAGAGCTATCACCAAGAAAAACGCCTGGCTGCATGTGACAATCAGTGGCGGATTTAAGGTGCGCGGGGCCCTAGGCCGGTTGGAGTGCGGGGCCCCAAACTACGCAAAGCTAGCTTAATTAACTGAAATGAAGATTTACACCCCCATCCCCCAGTGGTGACCTTACGGGGCCCTCAAATCAATGGGCGAGCGAAGCGTTAAAATAAATTTACTTTTTAAACAATATTCAATTTATTGATAATTAATTAATTAGCCAAATGACCATTTATAGTTGAACATTACACATTTGTTTTTTTGAAGCTTAACAATAAAAAATAACTATAATAATACACCATTAACAAAAAATAACTATAATAATACACCATTAACTAAAGAGAATACCACTTGACTGACATGCAAATGATGCAATGAGTGGGTTTTGTTTATTGCAGGCAATTTGTACGGTACACTTAACTATTTCTGTCAAAAAAGATTTTTTTCTAGCCTTCTTACTTGCAAACTGTTTGATGACATCAGTAAAATCAAGCACCCTTAATTTCTCATGCTCAATGCTCAACAGGGTGAGTGAAGACAAACGGTCCTGCCCCATGGTGTTTCTTAGATAATTCTTGACTAGTTTCATCTTGGAGAATGATCGCTCCCCAGTGCAGTTTGTGACAAACATGCAGAGATAGAGTCGTAATACAATTTCAACATTAGCAAATGTTTCTACCATGTCATGTCTGTGAATTATCTCATACATTTCTAGTTCAGGACTTTTTGCAGCCTTTGCACCACCTGATGAAGGAGCACTTTCAGGTGAATCTCTTGGAATGGATTTCATAAGGTGTGCAAACTGCAAAAGCTCCGACTCCAATCCAGCCTCCAAGTCCTTAGGATATGAAGACACAAGCTTTTCAGCAGATGCTTTAAGCTCAGTGTTCGTTTTGTTTGAGATTTCTGATAAAAACCCAAATTTCTCTCGAAGGTCGCTGTAAGCAGCAATGCGTTGTTGTAGGGCAGCACAGAGCTTGTCAATGATGGGCAAGAATGCAGTCACTCTAAACTTGTCTCTCCTGTCAGCATAACATCCTCCGCGGAGTCTAGTTCATCGTGGTGACGCTTGCGCTTCCTAATACGCTGCGTGTCGGCGTAGTATGCATCATTACTCGTCACATCACAGGGATCACACTTAGCCATAGCTTTTGCTTCAAAGTCATCGAACTGGGATCTCAGGTCTTTAGCAAATTGTAAAAGAGACTCTAGCAGTGTGACAGCTGTGTTGAGGGAGAGCCCAGATTTTTGCAGCTGGATACTGCTACTCTGAAACCTTTCCAATACTGTATCCCAAACTTCAAGAAGAATCACTGTTTCAAGTTTTTCAAACCTTTGAGAAGACCACTTGCTTCAGCTCTTGTTTCAGCTGGCTGATTCTGATCTGAGAATAACTCTTCCAGAACAATGATGTTTTCTTTGTGTGCTCTACTGAGAGCAGCTACAGCATCTGCTCGTGCTGACCAACGAGTGTCTGAAAGTATTTTATCAACTTTCAACTTCTTATCTTTATTAGTCTCTAGTACCTCACGGTGTCTCCTCCAACGATAAGTAGATGCAACAAGAAAGGAGTACATATTTTGTACCAGAGCAAACAATGACACTGCAGCAGGACAGCTTTCTGCAGCACACTTAGCCACCAAGTTTAAGGAATGAGCCATACATGGTATGTACTCAGCTTCACTACACTCATTCTTGATTATCTGTTGGGTCCCCAGATATTTACCAGACATGTTGCTGGCATTGTCATAGGACTGTCGTCGGCAGTCGATAACTGGAATGTTCTTCTCTTTAAGAAAATCAAGAACAGTTGTAGCAATATCTCTGCCAGTGTGGCTTAGCATGGGAATAAACTGCAAAAACCTTTCAACTGGACCTGTAGTAGGCAGTACATAGCGGATTGTAAAAGTAAGTTGATCCATGTGTGAAATATCAGGTGTGGAGTCAACAGAAATTGAGAAGTACTTTGCTGTTTTTACTTCATCTGTTATTGAGGACATAACCTTTTCTGCCATTATTCCAATGACTTCCTCAGAAATGACATGGGACAAGTAGGAAGTATGACCACTACCTTTGTTTGCGTGTTTCTTGATATGTGCTGCCAAGAAACTGTCGTATGTGCTCAGCAGCTCTAGAATCCCAAGATAGTTTCCATTGTGTACTGATCCAATTACTTCATCTTTACCTCGAATGGCTAGCCCGCGTTCGCAAAGTAGCTTTAAAACATCTACACACCTCCTCAATACTGCTTGCCAGTACTCGCATTCACTTTCATATTGTTGTACTAGATTAGAGTCAATACGGGCACCGCAGTCTTTCGATATATCATTTCGACCATACTTTTCCTGTGCTGATCTGACCTACTGTGAGATTCTATGACATACCTAGCGTTTTCCAACCATTAAAGCCAGTTGTGAATGAGCTTTCCACCTTTGACATAAGCTTGCAAGCAAAACAATACACTTTACCAGTTGTTTTAGAGTAACAGAGCCATTTAAGATTAATTTCTTGGCCAGATAATGAATGAGTTCGAGTGAATAATGTCTTTGTACAATGACGGGTTCTGTTTAGCTCTTTCACAGCTGACTCTTTGAAGTCACCATCACAGTTTCGACATTCTGCGCTTCCCTTTTTCAACCAATAGTCACACACATTTTCAGTAATTATTTTAGGCCATAATCCAAGATCCGTTTCAAATCCTTGTTCAGTACCGGTATTCATAACTTTCACTTCCTCTTGTGTCTCCTCACTGTCACTGTGTTCAGGTTCAATTGCGCTAACTACACTAGGTTCAGTACTAGTTGTGGCTTCTCCAGTTGTTTCAGGCGTAATTGGTGTCTCTACTGATTCAGATTCAGTTTGACCGGATTCAGTTTGAGTTTGTGATTTTGCAGATTCAGATACTGTTGGATATGTCAACCATTGAGTTATTTTTGGTAGTTTTTTTACTCTTTGGTTTACGTCTGCCTTTTCTTGTCGTTTAACAGAGCCAGCTTTATACTTCCTCCCTTGATCACGATCACGACTTGTTGATTTCTCCATTGTGCCTCAGTGCAGCCTCACTGCCTTATCCTGAAACATAAAAACATAAAAAACAAACTATTTACACTTGACCCTCGGTTTAGTATTAATTAATACAGTTTAATTAATTAATTAAATACAGACACTAAACAGTTGTTCGGGTGAAAAAGTCGCTTTATGGGAAAAGTCGCCAGCCCCCACCAGTGGCGACTTTTTCCTTAAATATGTATAAAATGTATTTATTATGAAATCTAAGCTAAACTGACCTAACCTAGCCTAAGTACGTTTCATATAAAAAAATTAATTACATTAATTTAACATTTTTCAACTTATTTATGTTATTATAAAGCTGACTAAAACTCCCCCATCCCCATTTATTGACTGGCGACTTTTTCGAGATACGACTTTTACCATTACTTACCACTAAACACACTCACATGTGCACTCCACAGCGGCCTGAATAGAACTAAACTCCCGCCAGCAAAGAGAGTGATACCATAATTATCACTAATCATTAATCAATTGTAGTATTTATAGTGGAATCCAACATTATAATTATATGTGAGGGCGCGGGGCCCTCACAGGCGCGGGGCCGTAGGCCATGGCCTACTCGGCCCCCCCCTAAATCCGCCACTGGTGACAATCCTATTAGTTGGTGGAAAAATACGCAGAATATCTATCCATACTTGAGTAAACTTGCAAGGAAACATTTAGCCTGTCCTCCAACAAACGTACCAAGCGAGAGATTATTTAGCAGTGCTGGATTAATATATGATGAAAAGAGAAACAGACTGTCAGCAGAAAAGGCAGAAAAGTTAATGTTCCTTAAGCATAACCTTCCTATAATTAAGTTTGAACATTAAACGATGAACATCTTAGTTTACTTTATTTTAATTACTCATTTATAAATATGCCTAATAAAACTTTAAACTTAATATAAATAGTTATCAAGCTAATTAAAGATCTCTTTCTATAAGGGTGGAGGTTGGGGAAAGAGGTCGGTGGGGGTGCATTTGAGTTGGGTTCACGTCCCGCATCCTGGTAACACAATTATGGTTTCTAATTGTGGCTGAAACTCAACAAAATATAACGAATTTATTTGCAGACGAATTCACTAATTGATTTCTATATTAGTTAGATGCTTGATATTATTTTATATGTTCAGAGAAAAGTACAGCAATTATTGTACAATTAATCAATTATACTACATTATAGCTACAGCTCTCTCTATATAATAACTTATTATATACGTTAAACACAACAAATCTCGAATATATCCTAAAAAATAACGAAAATGTAGACATCCGCATCCGCATCCGCATCCGCGGATGTTGAAATCAAACATCCTCATCTGCATCCGCATCCGCGGATGTGAAAAAAATGACATCCGCTACATCACTAATATATATATATATATATAGTGCTTTACCAAGGGGGAAACATGAGTATACTAACATGAAGGTACGAATTATTTATTTGAATATAATTTAAAACAGGCTTTCAGGATCATATTAAATCTAACTGTTGAAGATGTCCAGAAAGAATGATGCAAAATTATTTAATTGACCATGCATTACCTGTAACTGATTTATAACAATTGGAATGTATATACCCAAAATAGACCCGAAGGCCCGTAAAGGATTAAAATTAATTCGAGGTAGTGGTAATACTGTATCTGCCATACCCACTATAAACGATGCACTTCTCTGAAAGTCAAAAACGTTTAGGAGAGATGCGACGAAACAAAGCTTTTCATTTAATCCTAAATAAACTTATATTACTCTCATTATTATTTTTTTTTTTTGCTTTAACAAACCTTTCGCGAAAAACAAAAAGCAAATTTCTGCACCATGATTTATTATTCAGTTTACCTCCAAACCGTGGTGTATTGAAACAGTTTCAGCGTTAGATAACCATCATATTGTAGACCACTCCAACTTACTGGAGACCATAAATCACCTTTATCCGCCTCCTAATGCCCTTTCTTCACGATTTTATCCGAAGCTATATACACAAATACAAACCTCAAAATTTATTTCGCAAATAGCAGTCTCTACCACTCTCATTCTCTACTTTGTAAAAAAGGGTAACTGAGTTTTATTATCAATAAATCACATATAATAAAGGAAACATTAAAAACATTTTCCAAATTTTTTACAAAATATGCAAAAAACATTTTGAGGTGATTAAATTCAATGGGACTTCCCCGTATGTGGCTCAGTGGTTTCGGTGTCGCGGACTCTAGGCGATGAAGCCTTAAGTTCGCTCTCGGCTGCTGGGTTGGGTTGGGTTGGGCTGGGCCGGCCATTCACCCTGTTCATGTTCGGAGTAAGGCGGCCCTTCCGGCTAACTCAACCCTACAAGGTGGGGTTATATTCAGTAACCCTTTCAATATGCCCGTTAAATATTGTAAATGTAAAATAGATAAGGTGGCCCTTCCGACTACCTCAGCCACACAAGGTGGGGGTTATATGCAGTAATCCTTTCAATACGCCAGTTAAATATTGTAAATATAAAATAGATAATCCAATATAAAATATAGATTTTTATCATGATGCTAAAGTTTAAAGATATTTATATAGGGTCTACTCATTGTTAGCTGTCAATTATGTCATTCAATTTAATTATAGCCCCATATATAAAAAGAATTATGAAAAGTTTCGATATTATAATATATATATATATATAATATATATATATATATATATATATATATATATACACTCTGTTATTTGTTTTTGTCTTTATGTGAGAATTTAGTCACGAGACTTCACTTCAAACCTACATAAGAGGTACATATATGACACGTTCATTTTATTTAACGACATCAACCACGCGGATGAGTTCACAGTCCATGTCTAGAAAGCAACTTTTTCTTACATCAAATTACCGAATGAGGCTGGGTGATGCAGAGGGGTCAAAGGCAGGTTGGTTTTCATCGGCTAGAAAACAAATGTACTTGATGTCAGGGATATACATACATACATTACATATGTACAGAGCTTACAAGAAGTCTCGCGCCTCTGTCTCGTCCCAAGCTAGTCTGTTAGGTATAAAATGGACGGTCCTTATGGCAGCGGAGGTGTGTTCGGATTGGTGCACATAATTGCTCTAACCCCATCAATGACGTCCACATTATCTTTGTGTTCATCACTCTATCTATTTATATATAGAGACATACTGTATATAGATATATATAGAGTATGCAGGGGATAACGTGTCTCAGTCCCAGCTATGGTAGTTGTCTTACAATTAACAGTCCCAAGTGCAAGTTACGTTAACACCTCCACATAAACTACCCTGGACTAAAATAACATACGTGAAGCCCTTACCCACAAACAATTTAAAAGGGGTGATTTAAAAGCTCTGTCTCTCTCTGTGTGTCTCTGTGTGTGTGTGTGTGTCTCTCTCTCTCTCTCTCTCTCTCTCTCTCTCTCTCTCTCTCTCTCTCTCTCTCTCTCTCTCTCTCCCTCTCTCTGATCACACCGTATGGCAATGTATCCATATAACGTTAATAATAACCGAAACTCGAGAAAATATACTCTCTGCCTTCCGCTCTACTCCAAATCCTTTTCTCTTAGTGACCTCTTAATACAAACTAATCTATCATAGTTTGCGACTTTTTAACTCTGGTAGGATTCAATTCCATTCCTATAGTGCAGGGTTTCTCAACGGGGCGATTTCGCCCCCCTGGGGGCGAAAATGAAATTCTTGGGGGGCGAAAGTGGGCGAAAATTTGACTGAAGGGGGGCGAAAATTTATTAGGCAACGATTAAAATTAAATTATTTTCGAATTGCTCATCAATGGTTTTGAAACACTATTCGGAGTATGTATTGTGCCGTCGATGACGTTAAAGGGAATTGACCAATGAGAAGTGCAGTGGGGCGGGGTCGTCATTCAAAGCATTCTATAGCGGCTTAGTGACGGTTACGCATACGGTGCGTCAGTTCTTACCTAATTAGAAGCGTGGGCGGGTGTTATTTTTTGTGCTATCATCTATTATCATTGATTTTTCTTTTAGTGCTTTAGTGCTTCTTAATTTTCGCGTTTGTCCCTTGTTTCGAGTACGGAGACAATGACCTCGTTGTCACGTTTCTAGTCACTCAATTTAATCATTCAATTAGTGCTTCTTAAGAATAAAATAGAGTTTCGAATGTTCGCTTTCTTATCTGATAAAAATTCATAAATAAGGAGTGCTAACACATGTATAAATGTGATTTTCCTTTGAAAACGTTGCAAGGTTTAAGGCGGAGGATGCCAGTTTGGCCTACTTCTCGGGAATGAGGCTACTTGAACTTAAAATTAGGTTGCGCTACTAAAATGATAACGTGATTATTATTTTTAGTGCGCTTTTAGTGCTTTTTAGCTGCCAAACTAGTGCCTTTTAAATTTTATTTTTTATTTCACTTTTTTTTGTGTGTAGGGGGGCGATTTGAAAATAGAGTGGGCAAAAAAATTTTCAAGGGGGCGATGGTTAAAAAAAGGTTGAGAACCACTGCGTATAGTGTAAGAGATACTTAAATTCATGTGTGTATTATGCCATATGATGTGCGTAATAAATAATCATTTTTAAATAGTTGGAGCGTTCAAGGTCATCTGTAATAATCTATAGCCTACCCCTCAAGCCCACTCTCAACACTTAGATTCCCCTAAGACACAGGCGTCTTCAAGTAACATGAATGCGTAGAGATCTAAGGTGTTAGATTCCATATTATATAATTTATGTGCTAGATTTAAGAACTCTGGCATTGAAGGATGGAAGGAAGGGACAGTAAAAGCGATAATAGGTTTAATGAAGGAAGTGGAATGAGGATGGAGGTAAGCGTTGCTATGTCGAAGGAAACGAGGTTGGGTGGGGCTGGATGTCTGGCTATGGTGTCGGAGAATTGACTCAAGTAGATGGACGCTTTACTGGACAGCAATATTGCCAGATACTGGAAGAGGTGCTGCTACCCAGTGTTCGTGCGTATCTGGTTCCAGCGCCGGAACCATTTTACTTAATGGAAGATAACAGTCCCATTCATAGGAGTAACGTTGTGAGAGCATGGTACGAAGATCACCCAGAGATTATTAATCTAATTCTGCCACCACGTTCTCCTGATATGAATCCAATTGAAAACCTTTGGGCAATAATGATTAACGAATGGGAGCAACGCAATGAAAGAACATTTGAAGCACTTTTAGCTCACACGAGGAATAGTTGGGAGAGCTTACGCCGAACACCAAACATTCCCTACAATCTGGCCTCTTCTATGTCGCAACGATTGCAAGAAATTATTGATGCCGGAGGAAGCTATACGAAATACTGATGTTAAAGCCATGACGTAAATGTGTATCGAATATATATTTATGTTAATATAGAATTTTATTATATTTTTATGTTTGACATCTATAAAGTATATATTGTGACCATGAAAGAACTTTACTTATCCTTAGTTAGAATATTTTCTTGCAATGTCTACGCTCGTGGAGATGATAATATATGCATTGTTGAAACAAACTATGAGAAGGTAATAGTTTCAGGAAAAAAATAAAAACTGGCAACATCGAGGCCATCACATGTTTATGGGAATTGTCATATGATATGCTACCAATAAACTCTTATATACTACTATATACAGTATACTATATTACGTAATAATTACGATGAACAAATCAAATGCAAATTTCTCTGATTCACGGCCCACCAGTCTTGCTTTAGACTAATGACTTTCATAAGATGGAATAGGTTACCACTTAAAACAATGGATAAACTATCTATTAGTGAGACGACCGTGACTGCCTCGAAATGCGAGCGCGTGAGAGGTTCACTGAGGAATTTGGTCATTAGATTCTTCACGTAGGATATATATCACAAACAACAATATTGACAACAATTCCCAACAATTACTTAATATCAATCATTACATTTGAGCAAATAATTTAGACCTGCGTCAAAATAATTTAGGTATCATGCCATGATTTGGGATATTTGCCGAATTAGTCGTTCTCTATAGTCTACAGCAGGGGTTCCCAAATTGGTGTTCCGCGGAACACTTGTATACCGTAAGAAGTGTTCCGCGGAACACAATTTGGGAACCCCTGGTCTACAGTATATATTGAGACGGAATAATGTAATGCCCAGCTAATATTATGATGACTAGGATTGCTCCATAACCATCCCAACATCCCGAAACTTGGTCATTCTGCTTCTTAATCATTTGTATTTTAAACATTAAAATGTAGCAGAAGTGACGTAATAATGGACGTCATTGATTGAGTTTTAGAGCAGTTATGTGCACCAATCCGAACACACCTCCGCTGCCATAAGGACTGCCCATTTTATACCTAACAGACGAGCTTGGGACGAGACAGAGGCGTGAGACTTCTTGTAAGCACTGTACGTATCACAACTTGGTCTCCTGAACATTTATAGTAAATAACATAACCTTTTAGGCCTATGAATACCCTTTTACAACAGTCATTATGGCTTGTCTCGCATATGTAATGCGTTTTAGTATAGACCTAATGAATTAGTTATATGAGCTTTAAGCATCTAAGCGCGTGGGGATTGAAATTTCCCCAACTCAAGTGCACCAGAAAACGTCGATTCTACTTGACACGTCATAAAATTACATATATGTATATATATATATATATATATATATATATATATATATATATATATATATATATATATATATAAATGAACCATAAACAATTCCCATATTCCTATACTATCATATTCTTCATGTACATAATTCTTGTATTCATTTATATAGTTCTTGTATCCTTTTTAAAATTCATGTGTTTATATGGTTCATGTATTTATATAATCCTGTATATTCTTATATATTTAACTTTATATAATGCCTATATTCATATGTATGTACGTGTGTGTATTCATTTTTACATAAGGACCAAAATCGCTCAACGCGAGTTTGGATAAAATTTTTGATTTGCTTTCTACTTTGCCAAATAATTGGTGACCTGTTTTTTTTAAATCTCATAATCATTTTTTAGATTTCGCTTAATAAGGAATCCTGCTTAAGCTTTGCAATGTTCATATTTTGTATACATTCTCTTTCGTTATAAAAGATGAGATCATGTCTTGCCTAAGCATTTAAATTGTACATCTTAAACCTTAAAATTTTACTCATATGCATATTTTAGTGTAAAGATGCATAGTCCGATTTCCACTTTTAGTTAACTTGGCAGATCATGATAACATCAGATCTGAAAAGTCGCGGTTTAAGATAAAAATATGATTTCATCTTCAAATATTTTGTTTACTCGTTCAAGCCTTACCACAGCTAAAAAATTTACTTTATTTTCGAATATTGTGCAAAAATAATGCAGCCTTTTTAGCATTTAATAATAATTATGTTTGCAGTTTTGGGGTATATAAACCCCAGTAAAAATCTTCCATTGTCATTCAGAAGCTAATTCAGAGGCTGAGCACTACCTGTACATTTTAGCAGTAAATTACAGTAAAAGATAGTCTTTATCTTATCCTTCGAGCCTTGCTCTCTTCAGAAGAACTTAATCATTAAACTTTCCGGATACGCTATAAGAAGAGTCCGGAATCTTCAGAATTTTTAGTAAGTCTACCAGAGTCCTCCAAGCCACTATAGAAGAACTCGGAGAGTAATATAGAAGAAAACTACTGCAAGTCACACATCCGTTGCTGCCACCTAAATAGAAACCCCGTCGACTTCGAACCAACCCAGGCCATAGACCATGGGTCGGGGAACTTTTTTGGGTATTACCCAAAAATCTATTTGAGTAAAATGAAATTACCCCCAGACTTCAAAGTAAACAAAAACAAGCCAATTGCTCTTAAAATTGTTGCATATGGTATACAAAAAATTCAAATTCAAAAAATGTTTATTGGATCCATTATTATGGAGAAATAAAAAAAAGCCACACATGCTGGCATAAGAATAGCACACAAACAAAATTAGTAAAAAGGATTGAAAAACTGAAGAATTTCATTCAAAACATCTCCACTTCAGGTTTTTGAAAAATGATGCAGTTTCATTTTTGATACATCAAAATCAGGACGTAAATTCGTAATATTCTAAAATTTAGAATAACGCCACATTTATGTAACAAAATAAAATAAAAATATACGAAAAAAATATCAGCACAAAGTGTCAAGCACTAAAAGCACCTCTTCGTTTCATGATACCATACACACGACTGAGGTTCTCATACCGCACGCATTACCCACAAAATTTTTAAATTTACCCCATTTGGGGTAATTTACCCCTGTTCCCCAACCTCTGCCATAGACGGAGGGGTTAACAACTGGCGACCTTTAACCAAGATCTTCACGACTGACAACTTCTGCATCCAGGATTCTTCCAGTCTTCCAGACCCTGGAACTAGAATCAACATCCAGTTGACCGGCGTGTCACGACTTCCAGTTCGTCACATCCACTCTTGAACCGGTGTGTCACGACTCCAAGTTCTCTACGCCTAGTTTTCATCCAAGAACAAGCGGCCAGCAAGACACGTCTTCAGGAGACGTCTCCAAGGATTTCGCCATAGGAATCTTAAGTACAAAACTTTTTTTTTTTTTAAATAATCTCTAAACATTTGAAAGTCAGTATTATTAACAGTTAATAATTAATATTGAGCCAGAATTAACAAAAAACACAGTGAACATTCCATACACCAGTAATACATTTCTTTTTAGTAAAACCGAGTTATTTCCAGTATTATAGTTATTATAGTATAATTTTATTTAATGTACTGAGCATAATACCAGGACTTCTTGTTCACATTTTTTTTATTATTATTTTGTTTGCAATCTTTTCAAATTCTCCCCTAGTTAGGCAAATTATTGTGCATTTATTTAATGTGTATATTTTTAGATAAAGTAGTTAGGAAAACCTCTTAAGTGATCATTCCATAAATTAAGATCGGTCAAGCAGACCTAATTTGAACACATTAATAGTACCTTCACACATGAGCGATTCAGACAGTGCGCTTTCTGACATCGAAAATTTCCCTACACCCGTTCTTCCACCTACCCCGCGCCCTTCAAACATATTCCCAAACACACAAACTTCAGATCCAGAACAAGCCAATATGTCTCAGTCTCAAACCCCCGCCCCAGCGTACATTAACTTAGGTAGACTAGTAAACCTTCCCCATACTGTCTTAATTTTTAAGACCACAGATAATCACTTTGTTGAACCACGCGTAAGACCTTGGATTGAATCTTTAGACCAACATTTCTTACGCGAAAATATCATCGATGACGATATAAAGATTAGAGAAGCAAAAAGATTTATCGACCCTAAAGAGGGAAATGCTCATGACACAGTCACCTATGTCCCATCGATTAGCGAACAAATGAACATACCGGGGCATGCCGGTCACGAATTAAGTCGATAAAGCAAGACCTAGTAGTTGGAAGAATAACTGGTTTGAGTGGAAGACAAACGAGTTGTTTATTTGGTTGCGGGAATCAGCAATGCCGGACGTCGCTATCTGACATCATAGAATAGGCTGACAGATCTTTGGTTAGGAAAAGGTAAGGTGGTACGGTGGATAAATACGATCGATAGACATTAGAGTTGTTTTGGTAGGGTGTTGGGAAAGGGTGAAATTTGTATACGTCGTAAGTGAGGACATCGAAAAATGGTATAATTATGAGGTATGTGTAGGGGCGTGGTCCATGTATAGTCCAGGTGTATTCTAGAAATTGGGGATAATTAGTGTGGTTGAGTGGGAATATGGGTGATAATTTTAATTGTGTCTGGGCGGTGTGAATCAAGGACTGAAGTGTTTCCCATGGTATTAGGGTGGAAAGAGTGATTTTTCCATGGGCTAGCTGGGTTGCACGCAAAACCTTGGAATGAATCGCAGTTATTCGTTGTAAGTATTTATCGATTAGGGTTACTTGTAGGTTAATTATCTCTATTAATTCTAGATATCTTTTGTGTTCTTTGTATTGAGCTAACATGGATTCAAGGTATGTGAATCTGTCCGAAAGGGAGTGGAGGAAGCGATTGTTTTCGTGTAGTGACCTAATAGTTTGTTTTAACATGTGTCCATTATACTGTCGATTTCGCGCGAAGAGATTCAATTTGAATTCGATTATTTTAATATCTTCGGTTGCTAATCCGAATAAACCTTTGAACAGTTTCCCTCCTATATCTATCAGTCCCCTTTTACTTCTTTGGTTAAAGTTTTCAGAGTTTTTAGTTTCAGTTTGTATCCATGGTAAGGCTAATATTTCTGATAGGGCGCTTGCTGTAGTTTGAATATTTTCAAGGGTATTTTCTAATAGAACGCGACTAATCTGATCTTTTCCTTGGAAAGAATTCTGGACTTTACTTTCAAACGTTTTTAATCGGGTTTGTATCCGAAGGAGGGGTTGCAAATTTATATAAAGGTCTGCGTGCCCTTTCAAAAATTTACCTTCTGCAAGTTTTTCTATAACAACTCCGGTAGAAATTTTAATGCTAGGGCTACAAGAGTAAATAATTTGGAAAATTATAAGGGGGACAATTTTATTCATTTCTACGCCTTAGGTTATACGGAGCTGGGGGTGGCCGTGTGGATACTTGTGTTTGTAGGCGAAGGGGTCGGCCTCGTTTTGGTGGCAATGGGGGTCGACCGTTAAGCTCGGATTCTGAGCGGGTTCTTTTCTTATGTGAAGGTTCTAGTTCACGTGGTTGATGCATTTGCGGGCGGTATGTAGGGTCCGTGCGTCGATCATCAATCGGTGAGGGTGGTGACAAAGGAGATGGTGGAGTTGGAGGAGATGGTGGAGTTCCACTGAGTGATCCTCTCGAAGGGGTTTCTCCAGGGTCCGGGTCCGATGGGACGCTTGGCTCTGGGGCATCCTCTTGTTCAGAGATTGGCTCGAGTACTGGTGGTATTACGAGGTACCAATCTTCGTCATGGGTAGTGGTTCCCGCGGTGACCACTTCAGTTTTTTTATCCCTGCTTGATTTGTTAATACCTTGACCTTTTGAAGGATAGGCGGCTCGAACGCCTGGCAGCTGGTTTTTGGGAAGGTGTTGTTCGGAAGCTATCTTCAAATTGTCAGCGTGAATGATCTTTAGTTTGGAATGATCCCGAAGGTCGAGGATTTCATAACGATTTTTTCCGAGGTTTTTCATAATCCTATATGGGCCATCCCATTTTGGGTATAATTTGCGATGAGCGCCTGGCGGTTTCACGCTCTTCAGATAACATCGCATACCAACGATTATAGTCCGTTGATGGGGATGACGCCTATGTTGCTCTTGCTCCATCTGTTGGTTTCGTTGGTCGAGGGCATAGCGGATTATGTCAAAGATCTTGAAAGATCGTTCAGCTAGTTGCTGATTTTCTTCTGCCATTTCGAAAGATGTTAGAACTGCCGGGTCAATTTGGTCGGGCAAATCAAAAGGTAGACGCTTGTCGTAGTGATAGAGGACGAAATGAGGGGTGTCCCCGATGGACACATTATAGCCATTGTTGATGGCTGTTTGTAGCATGGGAAGGGAATCATCTCATGTACAGGAGGATGCATCGACAACGTGGCGCAGGGCTTCTAAGATCTTTCGATTGTGCCTTTCCACTAAGCCGTTTGCCTGCGGATGGTATGCCACAATGTGTGTATTTTTAATTTTACACATGTTACAGAGTGACTCGAACAGTTTGGAAGTGAAACTAAGGGCGTTATCCGAGATTAGGATGGAAGGAGTGGTATGATTTTGGATGACGCGTTCCACTAGGGCTCTTGCCACAGTTTCCGAGGTCTGGTCTGGAATGGCAGCTACTTCGCTGTAACGCGAGAAGTGGTCCGTAAACACAATGATGTACTGTTTCCCTTTGATGTTTTGGGAATGGTCCCAGTATATCCATTCCAGTTCTTTGCCAGGGCCTTTGGCATACTGGATATTTATGCATCGGAGCTGTGGATGGTACGTTGCCCTTATGTTTTAAACACGACGGACATTCGGCGATGTATTCATGTACCTTTCTGTTCATTCGGGAAAATGGTATCGCTCCAAAAGACTCTTGATGGTGCGATCCGGCCCCATGGCCATACAAAGGTGAGTCGTGACAAAGTCCAATGGCTATATCGACGAGATCCTTTGGTATCTCCACGAGGTCGTTTCCATCTTCGTTCCTGAAATGTACGAGCCCATCTTTGAGGTTGTACTGTTCTTTTACCTTCGATGGTTCCTTTTGTTCCAGGCGCGCCCGAAGGTTTTGGGTGTGTTGGTCCTGTTGTTGGGAGTATTGCAGACACTCGTAGTCGAACACAGGAAGAATTCCTATTTTATTCACTTGGGCGTCGGGCTTGAGTCTCGACAATCCGTCTGGAATAACTTGAAGTTTTCCCGGTTTGTATACGATTTTGCGCAAAGTCCTGAATCAACAGAGCCCATCTACTCAATCGTCCTTCAAGTAGCTTGTCCTTGAAGAGGTACGTGAGTGGCTTATGATCAGTCTTGATGGTTACATCGTAGCCATAGACGATATTTCGGAATTTTTTCAAAGCCCAATATACCGCTAGGGCCTCTCGGTCCGTAGTGGAATAATTCCGTTGAGGTGCAGAGAGAAGTTGACTGGCATAAGCAATGGGTAATTCCACACCGTCTACGTCCTCCTGGCATGATGAAGGGTCTTGTGTAATCAGGATATTGTAAATGGGATGACAGGTTAGTTTATTAATTAAAGTTTCAAAGGCATGTTGGTGATCGGATTCCCAGTTAAATTTCGAATTTTTCTGGAACAAATTAGTAATGGGTTTAGCAATATTTGAAAATTGGGGGATAAAGTTCCGATAGAATCCGACAAAACCAATAAATGCACGGGCGTCGTCGATGGTTTTGGGTACAGGGTACCTTTCCAGGGCTTCGAGTTTGGCTGGATCAGGTTTAATTCCTGTGGACGAGAGTAGGAATCCTAGGTATACCAGGGATTCTTGTAAAAAATTGCACTTTGCAAGCTTCAGTTTAAGGTGTGCTTTTCTCAAGCGTGATAGCACATTCTGAAGGCGTTGAAAGTGTGTTTTTATGTCCGAACTGTAGACGATAATATCGTCAAGATAAACGAGAGCTTCGACACCTAATAGGTCGGAAAGGACTATATTCATCAACCTAGAGAAATTAGCAGGCCCATTTCGGACTCCGAAAGGTAAAACCTGGAATTCGTAATGGCCTCGGTTAGTGGAGAAAGCAGTCAATGCCCGAGATTCGGGACTGACCTCCATTTGCCAATAACCGATGCTAAATCGAGGGATGAAAAAAAGTTCGCTTTCCCTACGTTCAGAATTGTTTCCTGCATGTTTGGAATCGGGAAACGGTCTGGGATGGTAATGTTGTTCAGGCGTCTAAAATCTATACAAGGGCGAGATGTTCCGTCCTTTTTGGAGACGAGAATCATAGGAGCGGACCAGGGACTAGCTGAAGGCTGAATGACATCCTGCTCCAACATGTCCGTGATGTGTTCCTCAATAGTGACTAATTGGGAATGTGGAACCCGATAGGGAGGAATGAAAATGGGTTTGGAATTGGGTTCCAACTTGATTTCAAAAGGGACCAAATTAGTTCGGCCCAGAGGATCTCCTTTTAGGGCAATCACATCTCTATTTCTTATCAGGAAATCGAGAAGTGATTCCATTAATTTGGGATCCTGTAAAGCTGGTGACTCCTGAAGACATTTCTTATATTCTTCTTTTAATACTGAAGGATTTAACTCTAAGGAACTGGAAACACGATTTATCATACTGATGGGGAAATCTGAATCTACTGCTACTGTGGAAACAGTTCCTATTTTCTGATTTGAAGTTAATTCTATAGGGCTTTTTCCTTTGTTTAAACAAACAACAGGGATAGCTGAATTCTGACTCTGACTAAGGACTTGGGCAATAAGAACATCTCTTTTGAAATTATTTTTCTCGGTAATCAGAGTACGCTCTGACTCTAATAATTTTCCTTGACTGTCGACTACTTTTGCTAGGAAACAAATCTTCTCATAAGGTGCTACTCTTATATGCTGGGTAGGGCATATGAAAAATTGTGAATCTGACTTTGGTTCGGCGACTAAAATTTGCCTTATGGGCGGAACTGAAGCTAGCTGAACTGAAACTGGCTGACTGGAAACTGGCTGACTGGAAACTGACTGACTGGAAACTGACTGACTGGAAACTGTCTGACTGGAAACTGACTGTGTTGATCCATCTGGATTCAACAACTGGAACTGATTACCCTGGGGTCTGATTTCTGGAGAGGTTGTCCCTCTGGATGCAACCGGCTGACTTGAACTGCTATCAAGTGGAGGGGGTTTCCTATTTCTTTCGGAAATCTGAACTGAACTAATTCTATTAGCATTAAGCTGTCTGTCATTCTCACGCAGATGGTGTGTCCTATTTCGACACTTTACTAACTTTCCGGCTGGGTAAATCTCCCATTGATTCCGGTTACAAAAATCCATACCTAGTAGGATATCTGGGTTCTAGGGCAATTGCGTCCTGGTCAAGTGCGTCCCGGACAAATGCGTCCCGGTCATTGGCGTCCCTGGAGAATTGCGTCCCGGACAATTGCGTCCCGAACAATTGCGTCCCGGACAATTGCGCACTTCTCCAACTACTATATGAAGTTTATTTATTAAGAAGTGAATAGAAAGTTAGTATCGGAATTTCAAATATACTTTTCATTTTAACCTATTAAACTTGTTATATGTTCATAAGTTCTGTTCGAAACTGTTCTCTAAAACTTTATCCATCATCAGCAACATCATTGTCAAATTTTATGGGTTACGTCCACTTAAGATAAAGTTAGTTTCGTTAGTTTTAACGAAAATATCACAACTTAACCTAACCAATCGTCAAGGCCATACAGTTGACCTAACTGGGCATTCAATTAATCTAACCGGGCATTATATCCTATACAAAATTACAATAACAAACATACTCGTCCCTCGTCATTGGCGTCCCTGGACAATTGCGTAGGTGAAGTCACAATGAACTTTTTATTCATTTCTCTAATAAATAAACTTCATATAGTAGTTGGGGAAGTGCGCAATTGTCCGGGACGCAATTGTCCGGGACGAAATAAAACCGGACGCAATTGTCCAGGGACGCCAATGACCGGGACGCATTTGTCCGGGACGCACTTGACCAGGACGCAATTGTCCTGTCACCGGATATCTGTCTGAAAGGTGGCGACTGTGTCCACTATACAACATTTCGCGGGGTATACTGCGTTTCCAACTTCTAAATATAACTCAATTTCTCCGTATGTAGGTATGGGTGTGCCCGTAACTCCTCTGAGTTGGCAGGATGGTGCCTTAAGTTCATATTTGTAATTTGTACTCTCTAATAATTCATCTACACATTGTTTCTTAATTAACGTCGCGTGTGCTCCTGTATCTAGGAGAGCAGTTAAATCTTGGTTATTAGTGCTACAATTTATTATTAAATCTAGGAGGTCCGCACCTATTATCCTGATGGGGAGTTTGTGTGCGTATCTGGGTTCATTACTGTAATTTAGGAGGGAGGAGGTTGAACTGCTGCCTCCAAAGTAGGGTCTAAAAAAGGGCTCGAATGGTCTTCTATGGGAGGACCTGGGTCATATTCTACGGAATTACCATACGCTGGAGGGTGTTCTTGAAAACTGTACTCTGGGGAAAATGATTCCTCCACGGGTACTTCTACGTACCGAACTAGCTGATCTTGCTGGCTGTACTGAGGTTTGTACATGGGGTAAGAGTGTGGTTGACCCTGTGGTCGTAATCTATTGGGTTGGTGGTTCAACTGAGGTTGGGAATGGACTGGTTTCTGGGGATTGGATGACTTTTGGGATACGTTTTGGGGGGCTTGTTTTTGGGGTGGTGTTCCCTGCATTGGCCTCGATTTATAGGGTTGTTGTTGTTGCTGTTGGTGTTGTGGATGCTGCTGTTGCTCTTTCGGTAGTTCTGGTTTGCTAAATGGGGTAATGTTCCCGTGTTTTGTTTATGGCTACATTTACAGGTTTGTCAACATTTAAAAACTCCTGAAACTTTTTGTTAGGTGCTCCGGGTAGGTTTTGGTAAATAGTTGTTGCTACTATTAGATTTCTTTGTTTCGAAGTGAAAGTAATGTCACACGCATTTTCAGCGGCACGGAGGGCTTCTCCTACGAGTTTATGTGTTCGTGTAATAAAATTGTTTAAATCTTCGTGTTCCTCTTTCTTCCATTTAGCTTGGAAGACTGCTTCTAACGTGGCTAAGGGTTGTGCAAGTGTTATTTCTTTAAAAAATTCTAATAAGTTTTGTTTAAAATCGTCCCATGTTGTAGTCCATCATCACAATCCCTATGGTTATTCGGCTACCAATTGGTTGCTCTTTGCGTTCAAAAACCCTCCAAATATACAACCCGTACAAGGTTACCTTTAATAACTCATACCCCTTCCCGTCGCAAATTAAATTTAAACCCGTCATAGAGATCTTAAATCTCTCCATAAAACCTGTAACCATCCTACCCGAGCTACATGCCCCTGAATGGAATGATCAATTGAATCGGTTTAAAATTTCGGATGATAACCAAAACAACCTCTTACAAATATTACAACCTGTTACAATTTTCTCAACATCTGCCGTTAGCATCATTATTGTATGTGCTATTATCCTCGGTATATTTGTGGTGAAAAGATCATTCTGGGAACAAAGAAAAACAAGAGACACTGAACAACATGAAACTATTTATGCACGACCAATAGTGCGTACCCAGACCACGTGAACTAGACTTAACCACCCGACTTATGTTGTGTATATAAATCTGTATTATAAAACCCATAGTTATCATCTAGTTAGCATTAGTTAGGATGGTACATTATTATATTAATATCATTCTACAGGGGAGAGACCTGTAAAAATGAACCATAAATAATTCCCATATTCCTATACTATCATATTCTTCATGTAATTCTTGGATTCATTTATATAGTTCTTGTATCCATTTCAAAATTCATGTGTTTATATGGTTCATGTATTTATATAATCCTGTATATTCTTATATATTTAAATTTATATAATGCCTATATTCATATGTATGTACGTGTGTGTATTCATTTTTACATAAGGACCAAAATCGTCCAACGCGAGTTTGGATAAAAAAAATTATTTGCTTTCTACTTTGCCAAATAATTGGTGACCTGTTTTTTTTTTTAATTTCATAATCATTTTTTTAGATTTCGCTTAATAAGGAATCCTGCTTAAGCTTTGCAATGTTCATATTTTGTATACATTCTCTTTCATTATAAAAGATGAGATCATGTCTTGCCTAAGCATTTAAATTGTACATCTTAAACCTTAAAATTTTACTCATATGCATATTTTAGTGTAAAGATGCATAGTCCGATTTCCACTTTTAGTTAACTTGGCAGATCATGATAACATCAGATCTGAAGAGTCGCGGTTTAAGATAAAAATATGATTTCATCTTCAAATATTTTGTTTGCTCGTTCAAGCCTTACCACAGCTAAAAAATTTACTTTATTTTCGAATATTATGCAAAAATAATGCAGCCTTTTTAGCATTTAATAATAATGATGTTAGCAGTTTTGGGGTATATAAACCCCAGTAAAAATCTTCCATTGTCATTCAGAAGCTAATTCAGAGGCTGAGCACTACCTGTACATTTTAGCAGTAAATTACAGTAAAAGATAGTCTTTATCTTATCCTTCGAGCCTTGCTCTCTTCAGAACTTAATCATTAAACTTTCCGGATACGCTATAAGAAGAGTCCGGAATCTTCAGAATTTTTAATAAGTCTACCAGAGTCCTCCGAGCCACTATAGAAGAACTCGGAGAGTAATATAGAAGAAAACTACTGCAAGTCACAAATCCGTTGCTGCCACCTAAATAGAACCCCCGTCGACTTCGAACCAACCCAGGCCATAGACGGAGGGGTTAACAACTGGCGACCCTTTAACCAGGATCTTCACGACTGACAACTTCTGCATCCAGGATTCTTCCAGTCTTCCAGACCCTGGAACTAGAATCAACATCCAGTTGACCGGCGTGTCACGACTTCCAGTTCGTCACATATATATATATATTGGCGGTGAAAAGTAATATGTCCTCTATTTAGACCGTTGTCATTCAGCTTGCATTTATTTCAGAGTACTGAAATTTATAAAAGTAATAGATCTAATAAGCATATTTACGTTTATTTCATCATAAGAATTTTGAGGGTATAGCAAATGGAAGTCAGTTTTTATTTCAAATCAACGCTTAAAGAAAGATCGAGAGTGAAAAGTAATATATGTGCAAAAATAGCAGAACAAAATGTTCATGTGAAGAAAAATTATAATTTACTCACATGATGCCATGCAAGGATCTTCCTAAATTCAGTAAGTCCTATTTTTGATTGCTTATTTTCAGCATTGATCAGTAATGAAAAATTCCGGCAGTGA